>PVJO010004265.1:0-111860 GCA_004026905.1 Hystrix cristata | reverse complement strand
ACTTGCGCTGGGCTCCCACTTTGGAGCAGCCCTGAATAAAGGCGTGCGTGCTGGGCCCATGTCTTCCTACAGTGACAGCTGTTCCCAGGTTGGGGCAGAACTTTGGACAAGGCTGCTTACTTTGGCCCGAAGAGGGTCTCAGCTGTCAGTCCTATCTCCTTGAGTCTAAAGGAATCAGTACCTTAATCCTAAGAAGAATTTAAGAGGTATAGTCCACTATCCGCCACATTATCTTGCATTTTATTTTTTCCTAATAGCCTGAGCTTGAAACTTCAGACCTTTGAGCCTCAGTGAACAGTATACCTGGTTCCAAAGATCCAGTTAAAGAAAATAACATAAAATCTTATGATTTATAGCCCTGTATAGGATACTTAGGGATACCCATGTTTTTCTGTCTTTAAGCTTCTGTCCTTCACCTTAGGTAAATAGGCATAACATGTCGCAGGGGTGGTTGAGGGATGTGTTGGGATGAGATGACTTAATGGTGTTACCTCTTCAGGATGATCTCCGTGTAAAATGTGAGGTTGGAGTTTCATCACCCTCATTAGACTTGGATCTAAGGTTTTCCCCAATATATATTTTACATTGGAAGGGCCATCTTTGCCTGGGAGAGTTCACTGGGGTGTCTAAGGTCCTGGGGGAACTGAATTATAAAAATGAACTAAGTTTTCAAGATTTCTTGATTTTTGTGATTCCCAGAATTTAGCTTGAGATAAAAATTTGAAAATAGCTTTGAAAAATTAACTTTTATGAAATTTTTCCCTGCATAATTTCCTCAGTTTAATCTCTACTAAGTCTGACCTTCTGGAATATGGAGCATGTTTTAATTAGGTAGATCATTGGATCTGCCCAGTAAATGTATCTGACCTGCCATGGACTCTTTGCACAAAAGCTCATGATGGAATGGTGGAGAAGAACAAACTCTCTTAGAAACATTGTTTGGACAACGAAAGGGAAGTATCTGTGAATACTCAGACCATCTCAGGGGAGGAGTATGGAAGCTAATTAAAAGGGTTTGCATATAACACAACAGATTAGGGAGAGGAAGTAAACTATTGAATCCAGGTGTAATGCACTTAGAAGAGTGATAGGTAGAGGAAATTGGCTAGAATTTTCAACCTTCAATTTTCTCAGGAAAAAAGGTTTACGATCACCTACATAACTTAGCATATTTACCACCTACCATTTTTTTCTTGGTATGCTAGGCAATTTGACATTTATGAGATTAGTTAACTGCAAATTTTCAAGTCAGATTCTAGTTACTTTATTTATATATAAGGAAACTGAAGCTCATATAATTTTTGAGTGATTTATCTAGGTAAAGCCTAAATTCTCATCTGTTCAAGGCTCTATGTATTAACTAAACAAATGATTTTTTTTTCAGGTTAATTCCAGGGTACCCCAGAAGCATCTAGAGATTTAAAAAATACTTAAGACATTTATTCATGATTAATATAACTTTAGTTCTCTGTTAAAGTCCAGGTGATTTACCATTTTATTAGATCAAATTAAAATTTTGACTTCATAAAGTCACTTATTTTGATGATTTTTTTTTTTTTTTTTTGGTACTGGAGATCGAACTCAGGGCCTTGTGCTTGCAAGGCAAGCACTCTAACCGCTGAGCTAAATCCCCAGTCACTTATTTTAAAGGTCATTTTCAACTCACTTAGAGCTTCTGGAAAAAGACTAAGGTCAACATGGGAAGATGGTTCCAAAGATCTAAGATTAAGTAACGATAGCTTATGAGCCTTTTATATAAATGGGTTATGAGCCTTTTATATAAATGATGCTGAGTAGATTATTTTTCATGGTAATTGTAATAGAAATGAGTTGAATTAGGCAGCCAAGTCAGGTTTTAGAACAGTTTCAATGATCATAGATGAAAAATAGGATGGTTGCCTAAGTCTGAGCTAATACCATTACCCACAGTAGCTTTCAAACTCCTCGAAGTTCTAGGTTCCATTTATCTTAGCCTGATTTTTCTTTTTAATGACAGGAAGGTCACTATATCTGGGTTAAAAGTAATGTGTTCTGGCTCAGTTCTCCACATTATTACCACGGCGGATTTTGGCAAACTATATCATTTCTATAATTATTAGTTTTTTCATCTTACAATATCAGCCTTGCCTACATCCCAGGTTATTTTAAGCTTCAAGTGACAAAGTAGATATAAATCCAACAACAGTCTGTACTGTTATCCAAATATATATCTATATCTATCTATATATATAAGTGCCTTCAACCCAGTGGAACTTAAAATGCTACCTCATGCATACTGAAATCTTAAAAATATTATGTTCAGTTTTCTTTAGTAATTACTCCCAATTCTTGGCAAGTTTGATAAGATAAAACCTATAAAATTGCCAATGCCCAGAAATGAAGCACTCTTGGAAGAAGTTTCACCTATTCAAGTGAAAGCTGTTTTACATCTTGTGAAGAGTGGCTGCACGAATCAACACTTTGGAGAGCTTGTTGTGGAAGGGGCCAGAGAGGCCCGAGCTCTTCAGTCACAGGACGTAGAGCAACAACTCCAAGTCCAGATGCTTTGAAGAATGACAGTGATTTTTCCTGATCATTTTCTTGGGTTAATCTTGGGGTTAACCCAAGGTTTTATTCAGTGTACGAAACATGAAGTTTACCAAAAAGTTTCTCTAGATACTACTTTTTCTCCTCAAAGTTCCCTACTGATGATGGTCACTGAAAATCCCTCTTTCTGTTTTTAATCAGTTTGGCTTCTTTCTCACCTACTTCCTTCTGTAAATAAGTGCCACGTTGCTTCTCCACTCATCACAAGTGACCCTCCAATTCCTGCTCCTGCCTACTAGACAGACTATACTATTACTGGTCAACACTGTGTTTTATGGGCTTCGCTTGGTTGAATAAGAAATGCTTATTTTATGTTATCCTACTTTTCTTGTGAATAAGTCTTACAGCCCATTTCCAGAGGAAAAAACTCTTCACTCCATTATGTATGTAACTGATCATTTCTTGGTGAGGTTGACATCAGAATCACTTGTAGACTAATAGTCTAAAGTATTTTATCTCTTGCTTCTATCTCTCTTTCTCCTCAATTCCTCATTTTGGTCCCCAGAGCAGAACAGATTTCCATAGTTTATCAATTTAAAATGCAATATACTTAACTGAAGTTTGTATGTAGCCCTCATAAATGCCTTTGATCTATGGAAAACGTGGCTTCCAAAGTCCTAATATCTGAGTTACAAATACACTTTTGGAACATGATCCATGAGCAAGCTATAGATTGTATGCCTAAACAAACCGGGGCATCCAATCTAACTTTTTCGCCTAAGAAACATGAGCAGTGATACATACCTGTGCACATATTTCCACACATTTATAGCAGCTGCTCAAACAAGAATAAGGCATAGGTTAGATGCATTTTCTTCTAAGGTTTTCTTAAACTCTGCTCCTTTCTCTCTGTCGCATGATTGCATATCATAATAAACATAGGTGAGAGTGATATTACTATTGGGATAATTTTGCATATACTTTATTTCTTTAAGTAAATGGTTTGCACATGCCCATGTTTTATTTTTAGTAACAGACTGCTTTGAATAAACTTCATAATCAATCATGATTTACCCCAGTTCTGTGACATTATGGTTGAGAACCGTCGATTTGCGGTGACAGTGTACATTTCTAACGTTTTTCTGAACTTCTCTTTCCTCTTCCCCAGTCTTGCTGGCTGTGGATCGGAGAGCAATTACAAACTTCCCGGCATCCGTATGAATTGCAGCCATCCATATTTCTCTGTGAGGGGTATGGAATAAAAGTGTGCATTGCAGAGGCAGTTAAGTGAGCCAGATATAGCAAACTAAGGCAGATAACGATATGGCCTCAGGCCTAACATGGCTGCAGTCATTCCTTCCTGACAAGACTAACGGCTCTTTTGCCCTGAAGGCCCTCAGTTCCACAGAGCTCTGGGCTGTCATCCTTCTCTCCCCAGGACACGTGAGGTCATTAAGAGAAATGCTGATGCCATGCTAGAGGCCATGATCTTCCCTGCCACCAGGTTGCAGCTGACACATGGATGACATTTCTTTGGTGTCAAATCCAGGCAGAGCGTTGTCCTACCTGTCCCAATATCTGTTGGAAATCAGCTCTTGGAAGTAATTTAATTGGTTCTACCTCAATTCAGATAAGACTGAGGAGCAAGGATAAAGTTGCCACACAAGGGCAATCCTGGACTGCAAACAAACCTGGAAGAACCCTGTGTGCAAACAGTGCTGTACAAAAGTGCACATGTCTGTGAGACTGAGTAAATCATGACACGATGTGCATATGATACCTATCCATATTTATATGCATGTTCGTACAGGGTATTTTGGGGTGTATGTTGCAATGGCCATCCTAATAAGGAGAATATGGGCATATTTGGTCATTAGAAATTTAACTTCTGAAGTTAGAAATAATGGGCATAATGTGTTGTTCCAGGGCATAGGTGTTTCTCCTTTCATGCTCCAATGATATGAATGTTTCTTCCAGTCTCTTTCACTCCTCAGAAGGCAGCGTATGACTCATTGTACACCTTTAGCATATCAACCCACCAGTTTTTCATATCCTTCAGAGGATTTTTCTGCTGGACTGAGACACAAAGCACAGAGCAAGACCACAGAGGAAGTCACTCTCAGTGTCTCCATAATGCTGCTTTGGAGAGGTCCTTTCCTCACCTGGGCCTGCGCTGCCATTAGTTAGCAGGGATTAATCCCCAAATCAGTGCCATAGTTACCACCACCACTGCCATTATCACCCTTACCACAGCCTACATTAGCTGGCATAAATATATTCAATCCAGTGAGGAGGCATGTTCGCCTACTTAAGTAGGGGTTATCAACCAAGGTGAAAGGAAGCAGCACACAGCCATATCATTTTAGCTCTGGCCGTTGGACAAATGGCACAGACATGGAGGCACCCACAGGCCTGCAGTTCATGAGTGACCGAGCAAGGATGAGAACGTGTCCTCAATGAATCACTCTTTCCTGTTAGACAGTGTGAACAGCACCACGAAAGATTCAAGCAAGTCTTGCATAGGCTTGCAAAGCCATATTAATATTTCACATATATATTATAGCCGTACGTTTATGAAGTCCTGTCTTAGGTTTTATTTTAGGTAATGTTTCATACACACATAAAAACAAAAACTGTTTTCAGGTTGATACTATAATTCCAACTTTACAGATGAATGGAAGAGAAGCTCAGAGAGGTTAAACAAGTTGTCCAAAGTTAAACAGTTTGTAAATATCTATTACAAGTTACCAGACCATTTTAATTCAGATCTATTGCTTTTTCATTACACAAAAGGACACTACAGTTGCTTCAGAAAAAATCATAATTAATACCATTTATCAGATTCTTACTGTGTGTCATAGATAATATTTAATTCTTATAAAATTCCTGTGGAGTAAGTATAGCATTATTATTTCCATTTTATATATGTAAATGAGACTCTGAACACCTATATGGCAGTGTGACTAAGAAGGGGGGTCACTAGTTGGCCTTCCTGCGTTTGAATCTCAAACTCATCTGTTGGCCAAGTTATTTTACTGCCAGAACGTCAGCTTTTCATTGTAAAAATATAGGCAATAAGGTTACCTACCTCTTAGAATTGTAAATATTTTATGAATAAATATGTATAAAGTGTAAAATGCAGTTCCAGGTACATAGAAGGAATTTAATAAATGTTAACTTTTTTGTTATTGTTATTTTTGCTGAAAAATTTACTTAAGTACAAAAAAGAAATTACTGGAATAAAATTAGGGCTTTTTGATAGAGAAAGTCTGAGTTTTTAACAGCTGCACAATTCTGACCCTTCAAAAAGTCCTGCTTGAGTACATTTATAATCTGACTTCTACATACGTTTTCATGTGTCCTAGACTTTATGGATTATTCAATGAAACCAGAGCTCTTTTACAAAGCTTTTCTGAGGCCTCTACTCTTCACTGAGCTTGAGAACACTCATTTAGTCTTTTGAGAATTTACTAAATTCTATTGTGACATGAATTAAGTATGTCTCCCCAATTAGACTACAATTCCTTGAGAGATAAGAACATTACTGATTACTTCTGAGATAAATACAAAGCTGAATTTTAATGAAAGGAAATAGTGAGAGACATTTTCTTTCATTTGTTTGTCCTCTCTCTGGTGAAATAACCCTCATTCATTCTTAATTTTTGTGGTTCAGGCATGAATGATACCATCTTCTATTTCAGCCAGCTCCATCAAAGGGTGACCCAAGCCAGTTTTGCCCTGTGCTAGGCTCTTTCTCTTCCTGAACACTGTAATTGGCTCAGGTACAGGCATGTGATCCAAGCCCAGCTTATCAAGCAGACTTAGGTGAAAGAAAAAGAAAGAAAGAAAAAAGAAAGAAAGAAAGAAAGATCTAAATCATGAATATGAGGACCATATAGATTTTCTTTGGTACCACATGGCAAAATAGGTTCAGTGTCAAACTTATGCAGAGGAAAGAGAGAGAGAGAGAGAGAGAGAGAGAGAGAGAGAGAGAGCGAGTGCACACAAAGGGTGGGAGGAGAAGAAGGAGGACAAGGAGGAAGAGAAGGAGAGGAGACGAGAGGAGAGGGGAGGGGTGGGGAGGGAAGGGAAAGGAAGGGAAGGAGGAAGAGACATAGAAAGAGATTGTTGAGCTACATAATTCACCTATGCCTGAAACAAGCTATGCTCCTGGGTTTCTTCTACTGAAAATTTATTTAATAGAGCATACTTTTTATCACTTGCAACCCAAACAGTCATAGCAAATATGTGGCATATTAATTTGAATAACATTTTATGCCCGAAATCTCTCTGGTTTCTATTGCCTCTTAGGAGTGCGGTGAGAGTGGGGATGGCCAGCTTCTGCTTTCTGTTTGCTCAGGCAGCTGACTCTGGTAGTTTCCTTTGAGAGTTCTTCATAATAAGGACTTAAAAGACAATCACAAGTCACTTTAAATTAAGTTTCCTGGAATGGGTTTAATCTAATGAGATCATTAACGCACATGGTGGCATATCAGGGCTGCCTGATAGCATCACGGAGTAAGGGCTGACTTCTCTCTGTGAGGATGGGGAGCGCACGCTGCAGGTAGGCCAACACCTTGTGAACTTGAGATGTAAGATAGCGATGAAACAGACATTAATTTTCAGTCCAGACAGGATGAGTGTAAGATAATGCCTCTTGGTATGATTGCCTGTTGGTCTCTATTAATGAAACCAGTGACATCTTATACCGAGAGCAAAAGTGCACAGATATGGGAGGGCTCTAGCTGGATTCATATGTCAGAAGCAGGATTGTGCAGAAGACTGCGATCTTGGCCATGAATAGGCCCGGTTTCTGCTCTTGGTGTGGCACTAACAAGCTTTGTGGTTAAAGGTTTGTGCTGAAAAACTGCTTGCTGCTTCTCTTCTGTGTCCACCGCCATGCACTAGTAAGAGAGGCCTCTGTGGTCAACTCAGGCTGATCGTCTGCCTGACCCTGGCAGCTGGCCTGGGCACCATGCTCTATTCAGCTTGCTAAACAGCCCAGTGCTTTGAAAAATGCTCAAGAGGCAGTTGTATAAACTCTTCCACTTTATTCTTATGTGTAAATCCAACACTGGCTCTTCAAATGCTGTGTGAACATGACTGTGGTGTGTAACTGACAACGGTGCAATGAGTTATAAAATAATCTTTCAAGTGAAAACAATTGGTAGCACTTCTAAAAGTATTTTAATGAAACTGCAATGGATTTATGAGGAAGAAAGGTATAATCTTGAGGCGGCTTTGGAAATGCTTTACTCAGTTCTCTTTTGAAAAGAACTTGCTCCAGTTGCTGTGCCTTTGGATCCACTATGGCATAGTCTCTGAAGACACACTTCCCATAGGCTATCTCCAGCCAGTGACCAAGCAAGGCGGTGACCCTAGAACTAGCTCACTCCTTCCTGACACAGGAGTCCTCTATTGGATAGCTTTGGTTGGTAACTCCTTGTGGTGCCTTTCTGAGAATCTCTCTACCATCTGAGGTCCTTCTCTTACCCATTTTTCCTTGTTGTCTTCAATCGCTGTGGTCAGTCCTATATAATATATTTTGGCCCCCTTCTACTTTCCTCTTTATAGGTATTTTCTTTGATAAATATTTTAAACATTGGATCCAATTTTGGCATCTGCTTCATGCAGGGCTGAAACTGATGAACATACTACTGAGAATACACTAGGGAAGAGGCATAGGATGGGATTTAAGGATAGGTTTACTCATTGCCATGCTGGCAAGAAGAATCTCATCCTGAGTATGAGAGGTTATTGACAAATACCATGAAAGTTTAAATGAAAGAAAATCTTACTAAAGACACATTGTCACAAATGATGGGAAAACTGTGTTTGAAATAAGGGGGAGTATTTTGAGGGGGAATTATGGCAATGTATTTTTTACTGTAAGAATTTTAAAATTTAAACACTCACCGTACTTTCTGATTACCACTTATTGATCAACCATTTAAGGGAATTTCTGCCAAATGAAAACATTACAATATGTCTGCATCTACTTTATTCCCCAGATCTGGCACTGTGGTGTACCTAATATGGTCAATTTGAGCCAGAACACCCAGCTGGACTGAGTTGATGTGATGCTGGGCATACGAGATCCACCTGGGGGTTGTTGCTGACGCACCATAAGACAGAGTGGGAGCTGTAGCTAGTTGGCGAGCTGTTTCTCAGGAGAAGCTCTGCTGCAGCTGGTTCTTCCGGAGGGGGCTCGGCTGTCCTCGTCGAGGAAGGAGATCGGGGCCTTGCTGTTGTCGAGGATGGCTGCTGTTGCTTCGGAGGAGCCCTGGTTGTCAACTCTGCTGCGAGCATCGTATCCTGGTTCCAGGGAAGATCTTTCCAGCCATCATGTGCAGACACGGACGTACATGGGACAGTGCTGTGGGCTCCCAGCCCTCAATTGGATCGTTTGGGTCTCCAGTGCCTAGATGGACATTTGGCACTTTCTGCATTTGGCTTCTGGGTGAATACTGTAAATGTCCCCTATTAAATCTGCTCTCTTAGAACCATTGGTTCTCTGAAAATCTAACTAAGACAGGCATCATGGGGACTTCTGGCTCTTTCTCAAAATGGAAATGGCCACAAAAGGTAAGCAGTTTGAATGGATTCAGGACACTAAGGCAACCACAACAGCATAACCGGAGACACTCAGGAAAGAGGACTTCCGGAACTGTTTCAGAAAGTGGCAAGAATGATGGGTAAGTGTGATCATAGTGGGGATGGCGGAGTATTTTGAGGGGTATTAAAGGCAGTGCCTTAAAAATATTTATAATATTTTAATATTATATTATATTCAATATATTATATTTAACAATATTTTAAAATTTAACCATTCACCACATTTTTAAGTCACAATTCATGTATAGTGGGAGGAGGACAGTATCAGGCAAAGGCTAGTGGCCCAACCGATAAATGTTCCACTTGTATTTATCTTTGAAAAAGTTTTAGTAGACAGAAATGGCCTTGTCAACTTGCTTATTAGAAAGTTGGAGAGAGAGCCATGCCTATGAGGACAGTGAAGCAGTCTGGTTGTTCCAAATTTGTACTGATGCCTTGAAAACGGACACCACAAAATTGTGGGCTGTTAAAGGTTGAGCATGCTGTGTGAAGAGGTTCTTGTCTCCCACAGCACCAGGAGTGGACCCAGCATCTGGCACTTTGGGTCACTGAGCTTCAGACGTATTCGAAGGCTCAGGCAGATCAGGTCTGTCATGCTCAAGTCAGCCTTTGTGGGGAAACCTGGGCCAATAAAATATGGGACGAGAAACACTTGGTGAATGGTTCTGAGGATTTCAGCCCTCACAGAGATGGCTCAGTCCTCCGGAGTAAGATGCAACCCTTCCACCCTATGGGCAGTCATTGCAGAGACAATTCCACCATGAAGAATAGGTCAGGTCCTCAGGAGCAAACTCATCTTTCTTGCCACTGTGCCAGTAGTGAGGGTAAACTGCCACCATGGCCCAGCTGGGCTTTATCAGTAAGGAAAGAGATTATTATCAAAAGGAATTGAGAAAATTAGGATGCACTGGCAGAAACTGGTGGTCTGAGGGGGGCTCTTGGAGTTGTACGTGGAGGGTTACTGAGAAAGGAGATTAGAACATCAGATCAGATAAACAAGACTTTGTTGACTTTGAGGAAGTTTTCTCAGCACATGGGATTTGTTAGGACACCAGCCAAAGACTCAAGGGCAGGAGAAACTTACTAATAAAATGCTTTTGTATAAGACTGGAGAAAGTAATGGGGCATGAAAGCAAAGTGGAAATCTCTTGGTTGGCCTGGTGGACAGTAGAGGAAGGAATAAGTTGGAAGTAATAGGGTACTGCAATGGATATGTTAGGCGAGGATGGGAAATCCATTAGAGCAATGTTTTCCATGAGAGCGCTATGCCACTCACCAAGGTCATCATGAATGAATTGGTGAGAAAGTCACCCATACCGCCAAAAAGTTTTTTGTTGATTTTCCTCTGCACCCAGAGCTGATGGGGAAAAAATATGAGTTCATGTCTAGATAAATTAATAGTCATGGGTATGTGAGAGAGTGCTAGTTATAGGTAAGACGGAAGAGCCTAGCTGCTCAGAAACTAGAGGCTGTTATGACTGTAATGACTGCAGAATTGGAAAGGAAGCCAAGGAACCATACAGAGGACAGAATAGACGGACAGGCAATAACTGTATCACTAAACAACATGTACAGTGAGGATAAGCAGGAAAGGAGGAGCAGAAAGATGAGAGTTATTGCCTCAATAAAGGGAACAATTTCCTGTTCAGTTTCTTGGTCAAAACAATTTTCAGATCCGTGGCCTACTGAAAGGAGTGATGGCTGTGTTTCTGGGACAGAAGCCTCAAAACTCCATGGCAAGTACATACTTTACCGATTACCCCATTCTTCCCTGTGAAAGGGAGCCAGAGCCATTTACTCAGACTGCTGTATCCTGTGGAAAGAGAAATACTTAGATAATTCAAGGACTATCTAATATGAGATCTGTGTTTCCGTTGGTACCCAGAGACCCAAAGTGTTTCCCTGACTTTCTATTAGAGTGTAGGCCTATGGTGGCTGAGTCATAAATTGAATCATGGAAAAAAAGCTCTTTACACAGTAGACCACCGTGTCTGCAGATCCATCTGGTAGTCATCTTCACAGTCTGAGTTAGCGGTTGATATTGACGTCCTTGACCATTGGAGTAAATCTCGCATTGGGTACCTTGGTCTGTGGGGTGAACACTGCTTCTTCCCAACTTCCCAACCTGCAATAATAAATAAAATGTAATATTATATGTATGGATTGCAATAGAGTGGTAGAGGTCAATCATATTCAAGAGGTTAGTGTCACACTGGAAGATGCAGGAGTGATGACTTTTGTGATGTTTCTATTAATTTTATTAGTCTGGCCCTACAGAAATTGAATTGATATAGGGAATCACTACAGCCTATCATAAGCTCAACTAAGTGGTATCCCTGTTGATAGCTGCTATTCCAAATGTGGTATCTTTAATAGAGAAGATTAACAGAGAACTTAGTACCTGGTATACAGTCACTGATTTGGTGAATGCCTTATTTCCTATTCCAATCTGAAAAGAGGATCGGATACATTTGGAGTCCACAGAATGGACAAACATCAGTCATTTTCAAATTTTTTTCTTTTTTGGGAGGTGCTGGGGATCGAATGCAGGGCCTTGCACTTGCTAGGCAAGCACTCTACCACTTGAACTAAATCCCCAAACCCCAGTCATTTTCAATTTTATCCCAGGACTATGTTAGCTTTCTTGCCCTTTATAGTCCCTAAAGATCTGGGCTATCTGAATATTCCATAAAACATCACATCGATTCACATTATTAATAATATCATGTTTGCACAGGACAAATAAGAAGTGGTTGGTACATGGAGAAATTGGTAAGACACAAACAATCCAGATGATTGGAAAGAAACTCTATGAAGATTCAAAAATTTGCCACTTTATCAAAGTTTATAAGGGTCTACTCAGTGGAGTATTGAGATATCCCATCTAAAGGACAAGTTGCTTCATACTGTATCTTTACCTCAAAGTATGAAGTATGAACCTTTTTTGGATTATAGAGGCAACATATTCCACACCTAGAAATACTCTCCTAGTCCATTTGTCTTGTGATACAGAAAATTGATAGATTGGAATGTCTCAAATTAGGAAAAGGCTCTGCCACAGATGTAGTCTGTAGTTGTAAGTCTGTAGTCTGAAAGAAGCAGCCATAGACACTACGGTGTTAGAGCTTTTATGGTGAGAATGGGTGCAGTATACAGTGTGTAGCAAGGCCTGGTGGGAGGACCATGGTCCTCGAGTGCTAGATCGAGGCTAGGCCATGTAATTATTTCCATCTTTTGAGAAAGACTTCCTGGTGTGTTGTTGCATCTTAGTAGAGTTATAAAACTTTATATCATAAAACTGGATATTGAGAAATCCCTTATAATTCTATATGAGTTTTAACTTGTCCATTTTTTCAAAAAAATAATCAACTGAAGTTTCAGTAGGAATTGCATTGAATCTGTAGATCAGGTGACAGTGTAAACTGGTCTTAACAACATTAAGTTTTCAGATGCATGAATGTTGGGAGAATTTTTCATTTATTTAGTTTTTCATTAATTTCAACTGTGTTCTGTAGCTTTCGGAATATAGACTTGTATTTTTTTGTTAAATTTGTTGCAAAGCATTTTATTCTATATTTGATACTAGTATAAACAAAATTATTTTCCTAATTTAATTTTTGAATTGTCTAGTAAAACTTAGCTCACACCCACTTTCTTTGTGTTACTATTGGCATATAATACATTTATTGCACCTATATGTTACAGGTGTAACAAATTATTTTACATATATTATTTATATAATTGCTTTTGCTAGGCACGTGCTCTACCACTGAGCTAAATCCCCAACTATATAATTACTTTTGAAATCAAGAAAATAACAGTAGGTATTTATATGATTTTAACAACTATATTATAAATCAGATAATTAACACAGAGAAAAAGATACTTACATTGTATTTTATAACTACATCATTACCTGTTTGTTTTTATGCAGATAGGAATTATTGTTTAGAATCACTTACTTTGGCCTTTTCTTTTTGTTAGGGTTAGTAGCGAAATGTCCTCTAAAGCCTCATGTGTTCAGAGGTGGGCCTTTTGGAAGGTGACCGGGTCATGGGAGTGCTGTAGTCATCAAATGACTCATCCCCTAATGTACTGAGTAGTGGAAGGTGCTATTTGGAGGCGGGGCATGGTTGGAGGTGGGTCACTGGAGGTGTGAACTAGAAGGGTGTGTCTCTCTTTCTCACTCCTTTGTTCCTCTACTTCTTTGCTGTCATATGTGAGCAGCTCTTCTCCACCTGCCTGTTCCACAGTGCAATTTCTGCATTGCACCAGGCTGACCACAGACTGAAATTTCTGATACTGTAAGCTAAGGTAAACCTCCCCTCCTTTAAGCAGTGGGTGTTGGATGTTTTATCCCACCAGTGGTAAAGTGAGTAAGGACCCCTGACTTTTTGTACAGGAGCTTGAACCCAGGGCCTTTGCACCAAGCTACATTCCAAACCTTTTTATTTATTTATGTTTAAATTCTGATACAGGGTCTCACTAAGTAGTTAAATTGTCCAGACTGGCCTTGAACTTTTGATCCTCCTACCTCAGCCTCCTAAAGTGCTAGGATTACATGGGTGCACTATCACCTAGCTTTAGTATTTCTTATTGATTGTATCTAGTAATAAATTCTCCTGGCCTTTTGTATGGGAAACAAGAACTATTTGATTTCACTTTAAATTTTGAAAGGTAGTTTTGCTGGGTGTAGAATTCCATATTCTTTGAGCACACTGAATGTGCTGTCCTGCTGCCTTATGCCCTCCGCAGTTCTGGGTAGAAATTCAGCTATTAGAATTCCCTGTCAGTGATGATTCACTTTTCTCTTTTTGCTTTCAAGATGTTCTTCTTATCTTGTCATGCGTGTGACAACTATAGCTATTCTATTTGGAGTTTATTGAACTTTCTGAATGTGCCGATTCATGGTTTTCAATAAATTAGATAGATTTAAGCTACTATTTCTTTGAAAATTTTTGTCAGTTCCTTTCTCTCCTCTTCTTCTGGTAATCTCATTATGCATATATTGTTGTGTGTAATGGTGCCTCACGTTTCTCTGAGGTTCTAGTCATTGGTTTTCTTCTTTTTCTCACAGTTCTCTAGATTGTATAATCTGTCAGTCTTTTCATCCAGTTCATTAATTTTTCCTTTTGTCATTTCAAATCTATTATTGGGCTTCTCGAAATTTTTAATTTCAGGTAGTTTGCTATTCAATTCCAGATTTTTCATTGAATTTTTTTAAAATTATAACAAGGCCTTTACTTCATTTCCTTTTAGCTACTTCATAAAAGCTATGCAAGAAATTGGACACAGTTTGAAATGAAACATAGAAAAAGATTTCTTTTTTATAAAGTCAATGAATAATCCTTTTCCTTTGTCCTCCTCTTCCAATCCTTCACTGTGTTGAAGAGATACTGATTTCTCCCAGTGTTTTGGTTAGGCGAATGACTTCCAAATGGGCTGGGCTCTCCAGGCAGATTGTTCCTGCACAGGGTTTTCCTGTTACTGGATCTATGACTCTGCCAACTTTGGAAACAGTCTTAGCCAGTTCATGTTTCACATGCTTTGTTCTTGGAACAGGTAAAGCTTTGAGAAGTACAATATTCCCAACAGTGCAGTGCTAGAGGGCATCATGAGTAAAATAGGCTTTTTGCTTATTAAAATATTTTAATATGTTTATATTAAATACTTTAATACGCTTGTATTAAAACACTTTAATAGGTAGGGATCCAGAACAAGCCTGGTCACTGTCACTTTAGCAGTGATTTTCATTGTGGTACCAGTCACCTTCCTCACGATCCATTTGACATACGTGGATAAGTGAGCTTCTGACTTTATGTGGCTTTGATCACCTCGAACTTCTCTGGATTCTTTATTGTAATTTGTGTCTTTTCATTAATATCATCAATTTGGTACCATATTATCACCAGATCTTTCACTTTATTTCTTTCCTTCTTTTTTTTTTTGTCTTTAGTGGGGATAGAACACAAGGCCTCTGCACTGACCTACATCCCCAGTTTTTTTTTTTTTCCTTTTAATTTTTTTAACTTTGAGATAACGTCTCATTAAGTTGCCTAGACTGGGCTCGTATTTGTGATTCTCCTGCCTCAGTCTGCCAGAGTACAGGGATTACAGATGAATGCCACTACGCCCAGCTTCTTTACTCGTTTTATCTTGGTTTACTTTCATTCTTTGAACATATTTATCATAGCCTTGCGTTTCTGTGCTCTGCTTTATTTTTAGTAAACAGGCCATACTTTCCCATTTCCTAGCATATTTCTTATGGTTTTGTGGGAAGCTGGACATTATAGATTAATATGTGTAGAAATTCTGGTTACTGGTACCTCTCCCTGGAGCTTGTTATTTTCACTTGGCTTTTTTGTTTCCTTGGTAACTAGTGAATTATTTAGGGGACATCTATTTCCCATCTAGAGTGGGAAGTCTTGAGGACTCCCACAGTCACCCTGGGATGAGAGTATTTCTTGCAGGGCTCTCTTTGGCTGTCTCCTTTTCCCACTGTACTCAGCAGTTAAGCCCCAGTAATTGCCGACTGATTCCTCTATTGTTTCCTCCAGTGCCCTAGTGCATCACATTCGAACACACGATTCCTGAAATCAGTGTTTGAAATTTGTTCTAACCAAGAAGCCTCCTCCAAGCTGTCTCTTTTTCCATTCTGTTCAGTTATTTAGCTGGCTTATAATTTAGCCTACATCTCCAACAAATCAACTACTTTTTCTACAAATTGCCTCTTGCCGCAAATTCCGCTCTTTCTTTCTTTTCTTTTGCAATACTGGGGATTGAAAGCAGTTGCTTTTCTTCCAGGAGGCACCCTTGACAATAAAAGCTGCAGAGTAAATACGGTAGAATGGAAAGGTAGAAGGAAACCTGGGTTCCTGAGAGTGACTTTGAAGCTTTCGCGCTGCCTATTGGCCTGGATAGATAAGTAAGGAACACATTTTACTACATTTAAAGTACACTTCTTTATACTATCTGTTAATGGTAGGTGAAAGACATTCCTAAATGACATGTCATCTCTTCCACATTTTGAGGTGGTAAGTTCTACTTGCTGCACGTCTATAATGTATGCAGGTGGCAAATGCCATGTTTTATTTGCTTGACTTGGTCTGGACATTGCAACTTTCCTAATAATTTTCTCCTCATAGTGCATAAAATGCATCCAGAAATGGTATAAAAGTAGTGAACAAACAAACTCCATCTATCTTTCTACTATCTATCTGCCCATCTACCTCTATATATGTAAACACTTCGCTTTAGTCTCTTCAACTTCAAGCAGTTATATTTATCCCTAAAATTTTTCTTTGATTACTAAATGGGGAATAAGTTCAGGACAAAAAAATTGTGATCTATAGTTTTCGTATTTTTCAAAGTTCATTGAAGTCATCACCATTTATAGATATTTGAGGTCTTCAAGTAAAAGAAGGAGGATATGAAACTCTGTCATCACAACCTCCTATTCTTTCATAGTGATTTCTATCATGATATCATCACCAGACAGGGTGTAAGGAAGTCTCTGCAAAGTAGAAATGTGGACGTCAGCTTGCCCCACATTCACACTGTAGGTTCCTGGTCTGTCATAAAAAGTATTGCAGGGCTTGTCAGTGGGAGGCACAGGCAGATTTACTAAGCAGAATCAAAGAAGTACACACTCAAAAAGGATGGTGGGTGCTTCAGTGTAAGGTGCATCATGGTCCAGGTTGGAATTATTTATGTGGTCTTGGTAGTGTCCTCAAGATCAATCATCTGAGATGCTTTTTCTTTGAGTTATTTATCATCTACGTAGTTTCTATTTCCTTAAGGTCAGATTTCTCATGAATGAGTTAGAGTAAAAACTGGCTTTATCAACTAGGTTAAAGTACAAAGTGTTTGCATGTATTTTAAATTTGGAGATATGATTCTTAATTAATAGTACTGTTTATCTGACAGTGGATGCCTTTGGAATTTATAGCTTTGTATCTACCTTTATTTCTTTTTTCCTACCTCAGTATGATAATAAAAGTATTCAACATGGGAGGCTGAGGGAGGAGGATTGCAAGTTCAAGGCCAGCCTGGACCAGTATCAAGGTTTTGCCTCACAAAAAAGTAGTCAACATTTATTGAATGCTTACTATATAGAAAGCAGTCTTCCAAATGCTTTATGTGTAATCCACATGACAAATACCTAAGGTCTGTACAATTTTTTTCATGTTACAAGAGAAGAAAGGGAAGTTCAGGAGAGTAAGTAAATTGCTCAAGATCACAAAGTTAGTAAGTGGTAAGACTAGGATTCAAATCTTAACAACCTGCTCTAAAGTTGTATTCTCAACAACTACTGTAGATTATACCACATCTTCTAGATATGACCCTCCTGTCTGTCTTGGAGTTCTCACTGGAAAGATTCTTATTTTTTAACAAACTCACTGAGAAAGCAATTGAAAATTATTCATATCCAGAATATCCTTGTAGGCTTAAGCTATAGTTATCCACCTAGACAATCCAACTTATCTTTTTGTTTCCTGTATAAATCTCTAAACATGGTGAAAGGAGACAAGAACAATAAATTTATTGATGGTGAACAAATATGCCCACCATTATCAATATAACCAGCAAATTTGGGCAGTGTGGTTTGTTATTGATATGAAATGAGGTATATCAAACATGAGTTATTGTTAATAAAGGGCTAAAGTTTGTGGTTGGCTTTGTTTAATATAAACTAGAGTAGATATAGTATTATCCTATTACAGTCACACTGTTCATCTGTATTCTTATAAATATTCATGAGTTTGGGAGCAATGTGTAGAGTTATAATTTCCAGAAAACATACTTAACCCGTAACCTTTTTCATCTATTTTGCACATTTAAACACATTAGGAAAAAAGAGGTTATGAATCATTGTCTAGCCAATTAGCGATAGTTTGTTTACTTTACAGGTTTATTAGCTGAATGAAGACATATGATAACCAATTTAATTTTTAAAAATTTCCTAAGTCCAACTTGGTGTCAGCTTAATGTGGAACTCACCACCTTATAGATACTGTAAGCAAATCTTTAAAGTCCTTGCCCTTCTTCTTTGTGGGTGTGGCCATAGAATTGGTTACTAGGTGGGTATAAGCTGTGTTTAACAGGTGTCCTGCAAGATACAGTAGTTAGGCTGGCTGTCCTCCCACATGGCTTCAATAGTCTGTCACATTGGACATGGACACAGGTACTACCAGGAAAGCAGTTCCTTCTGCCACATGCCAGAAAGTATCAGAACTGGTAAAATGCTTTGGAATGAAAAGGCCTATAAGAAAGTGAGCTATTACTATGTAATATGAGAAACAAAACAATGGAGAATAAATAGCACTCACCTGCAGGGAATCAATAGCACTGACTTTATAATAGTCAACTCAATAACTTGCTGTTTGTGTTGTAAAAAGGGGTGAGGGAGTGGGAAATTACCAGGTGCTTGAGAAAAAAAACACCTTGTACCAAGCACTGACTCATGATTTCCGGGCTGAGAGTAGATGTCATTAATGACCCTTTTTATTCATGCAGAAGTTCCCAAAGAGGAGCGTAATGTTCCATTAGTAATAATTGAAAAAGTCTCTCTTCAGAATTATGTCAAAACCTAAAGATGATGCTTCTGCCAAAACATTTTGGTGACAACCGCGTGCAGGATTTGACAGAAGGTGCCACGGCAGGGTGAGGAGGCAGCCGGAGGAGATGCGCAGAGGGTCTGGAGGGAAGCGGCTAACGTGAGACTCCCCTGCACAGTCCTGGTCTATGAGGATCTCAGAGCTCCTTGGTTTGGACAGACTTGCCTTTTTCGTATGCTCTGGTTCTAAGCACACTGGTAGCAATGTAAAACTAAGACACATTGGATAGGGAGGCCTTCCCACAATGTCATTTTGACTTTGAGTTTTTTCCCAGTGTAACAGGCTCATGGGAGCTAGAATAATCCCATGAACGTAAGAGCAGAGCTCATTTCAATTGCAGAAAAGGCCTGCCTGCTCGGCCACCCCTGCTGCCCTCACCTGCCCACCACTGCCACGTGCTGTGTCTGGACCTCGGCCTCATGCTTTGCTTCCACTTGTTTTCTCTAAACCCTTTCTGAGTGCCTGAGTGCTCAGTATGCAGCACCTTGGGCAGAAGCTAAACTGACAGCTGTTCTGGAAGTCAAGCTGATTTAAGGAAAAATAAAATATAAAAAAAAAAACTTTAGCCCCACTCCCTCCCCTATTCTTCTGAGCCTCTGTTGCTCTGTCAAAATTTCATTTATGAAATGTATTTTACTTTTTCTGTTCAGTTTTTGAATATGCCCATGTCCATCTACTAGATTCCAAATTCCTCAAATCACGGGGCTCTGTCTTACTTGAACAAAACTTTGGCTCTGATCACCTGAGTAAACATCAGCACATTGTGTAAATTCTCTCCACTTCGCTTTCCTCATTTGACAGTGGAATAATAATAGTTAGCTATTTCGTGTTGTAAAGACCAAATGAGATAAGTCTTATAACAGCACATGACACATCCATAAATATTTATTACAAAAAGGAAAAATAGACATGAAGTCTAAGACAGAAGTTAAAAACTAACAGTGAAACAGAATATGAGTAATAATCTTGGGTTCTCCAGACCAAGGAATTACCAAACTGCCCCAAGTAAATCCTAATCTTAATTTATTCTTATGCTCTCTGGACAAAGCTAGGATTTGAAGGTAATTGAAAGAATCAAAGAATCATGGTAGAATTAACAGAATTAATGGACTTGGGACGAGGAACCAGTTTGGAGTGGAAAAATGGAATTAGTATTATGCTGAGTCACACGCTCATTGAGCTTTGGGTATGAGTGATAGTAGAGAACATATAAATGCAAATAGTGGTTACCAAGCACCCCTTAAATGCCTGTAGGTATTATGGCATATAAAGATGGTGTCTTAGGTTCTCAGAGCCAATGGTTGTAAGAGAGCAGATTTAATAGAGGACATTAATAAGTTGCAATATTCACCCATAAGCCAAATGCAGGAAGTGCTGAATGTCTCTCTAGGCACTGGAGACCTGAAAGATCCAATCAAGGGCCAGGAGCCCACAGCACTGTCCCATGTACTTCCGTGTCTGCTGATGATGGCTGAATAAATCTTCACTGGAACCAGGATACGATGCTCGCAGCAGAGAGGACAACCAGAGGTCCTCTGAAGCAATAGCAGCCATCCTCAATGACAGCAAGGCCCCGAGTTCCTTCCTCAACTAGAACAGCTGAGTTCATTTCAGGAGAATCGGCAGCAGCAGAGCTTCTCCTGGGAAACAGCCCGCCAACTAGCTTCGGCTCCCACTCTGCCTTATGTTGCATCAGCAACAGTCTTCAGGTGGATCCTCTATGCCCAGCATCACACCAACTCAGTCCAGCTGGGTGTTCTGGCTCAAGCTGACCACATTAAGTTCACCACAGATGGAAAAAGGGAGACTACTGGATCCTAAAAGAAAAATCAATATCTTGGAGTAATTTGTTTACAAGGTTATCATTCTTTCTATATAATAAAGTTAACTTCAGCATAGCATTTTTACAGATTCTGGGTTGTAATTTAGATATAGAGGTGTTGCTTTTGCTCCTCTACATGCACTTACATTTAGAATTACCAGGACTGGTAAGTGTGGGTTGATGCACCCACTTTGCCTTATGATGCCACACTAGTATTTGTGTCCTGTCTACTCAGAGTTAGCCACAATTTGTAAGTTTACAAAAGAACCTTTTTCTGTATATGTTTTAACTGGATGATACTGAAATTGCTACAGAAAATTTATTTCAATAGCATCAGACTCTGACCATTTTTTTCCCCAGCTGCACAAAGATGACTCTTAGGAACATGGTTTGCAAAACAAAACAAAACCTTTTTTATTTATTATCATTATTTCTGATACATACAGTGCATGTGTGTATATGTGTGTATTTATACTAGAAGACAGGTTAGGAAGCCAAATGCAGCCTATCACTGGACTTGTAAAAAAGGTTTTCTTTGTGGGGGTGCTCAGCTGTATTCTTCATCTATACATTATCTATGGGAATAAATATATACATAGATAATACATTCTTTGTTGTATAAAGGTAGTTTTGAGTAGTTGCAACAGGAAACTTGTAATACTCAGTGCCTAAAATATTTACTATCAGGCTCCTTAGGGAAAAAATTTAATAACCTTTTCCTCTACTGCAAGAAATTAAAGCAAAAGACTGCCTTGTAGCTGGTTCTTTCAAAATAAACTAAAATTTGAAACAAGTATCACTATACCTGTGTTGCAAGGTCAAATTTATTAGGATAAAAGTGTTTAAAGATATATTTCTAGACAAATATTCAACAGAAGGGTCCAAAGAGAAAAACACTGATAGTGAAAAAATTGGAGTTTATCATCTTAAAGTTGGAAGTTCAGTGGTTCCTTATAGCCAATCTTTAGTGATATATATATACATATATATAAAATTATATAATTATATATAATTATATAAGAAACACATAAACACATACACAAGATAATTGCCTATCAAGGAAACAAAAATCAAAATGACAAAGATAGCAACATGCATCCCTTAGCATGGCTAAAATTAAAAGGATGGACTATACGGAGATTTGGCAGGGATATGAAGTAAATGGGACTCACACACACTGCTGGTGGGAAAAGAAACTGGTATAATCATTTTGAAGTGGTTCTGATAGTTCTCATAAATATGTATTTACCACATAACCCAGACAGCTACACAACAGAACATTATTCAGTTAAAAAAATTGACCCTAGTATGTGCATCATGTATGAATCTAATATGCCATATGTTGACTGTGAGGTGCAGGGGCACATATACTGCCTGGGAAAGGTTATAAGGAAACTTGTTAAGGGTGATAAAAAGGTTATATGTTTTGATTATGTTGGTGTTACCCAGTAGGTGCATTTCATATATAAAATACAGTGGTACCTCTATTCATGAGCTTAATTTGTTTCACAATTTTGGGGAAGATGGCTGCTTTTATGTTTGTGTGGGGAAGATGGCTGTGGTTATGTTTGTCATCTGGTGTGGAGTTTGCGAATGGAAGCAACATTTTGTCAAACACTTTTGTTTGAGAGCCAAATTGTTTGCAAACAGAAGTGTTTGTGAACTGAGGCATTACTGTATAACAATAACATTAATTTTCAAAACCAAGTGTTAGAGAGAGAATGAGAAAGGGAAAGAGATAGAAGATGACAATAATAAGTCAGAAAAAGACACAGAAGAGAGAGAGGCAGAGCAAGAAAAAGATGAGTGGAGAGAGAGAGCATTTCATCTGTTGTATGTTATACTTTGCATCTAGATGTCTCCCATAGGCTCTTGTGCTCATAGTTAGGCCTTGTGGAAGGTGATTGGATTATGGGGACATTGTAGCTCTCTTGTAGTGGGGCCAGCTTGGAGCCGAGTCACTGGGTACATGATCTGGAAGGGTGTTACTCCTTCCTTAGCTCCTCCTTTCTCTCTCTGCTTCCTGACCACCATGAAGTGAGCAACTTCCCTCCGCCAAACCCTTCCAATTTTTCTCTTGGACTTGGCAGACCATAGACTGTAACCATGAATCAAAATAAACTTGTCCTCCTTTAAATTGTGGGTGTTGGCTACTATGTTTCAGCAATAAGAAAGTGAGTAAGACATTGCATTTCCCAGCAGAGTTAGTATGGACAACATCAAAATTAATAGTTAACATTATGACGCTAGATTCTGAAGTTGAGTTATATTCCTCACTAGGCAGCAAGTATCTTATGTAATTTATTTTGCTTGTCTTGTTTCATTTCATTTTTTTGTTTGTTTGTTTAATTTTTGTTATTGCTGAGTCCACTGGATGGAAACGCCAAATCAAGTCAAAAGCATTGCTTTCTGTTGTAATGGGAAGTTGAGCTGGTATGCTTGGTATCCCAGTGTTTGAGGACAAGGATAAGTAATGGAGGGCTTTAGTGACACTGAGTGGCCAGTGAGTATTCTACCCACTTTCTTCTATGTGTTCTCTTCTGCGCGCTTCCTCCCCACCTCACCTGATTTTTTCATTTCTTATGAAGTCTTGTGTGATGTAATTTTTCTCCTTCTCTGCATGCTGCCTTTACTCTGCACTCTACATCTTTCAGATGAGATGTTAAAATGCTCCTTATTCTTTCCAGAAATTTCATTAACAGGACTTAATCCACAGCTAGGCCCCAGTGGAAGCCTTTCCGGCTGACAAGAGGCAGACAGTGAGCGATCTCATACCTCTCAAATCAGACCATTGAGGCACGAGCCAGATACGCTGCCATGGAAATTGTTATCAAGAACCCAGAATATATGAACAGTTTAAATTAACAGGGCATGAGAAGTAACAGAAAATGGTAGATCATTTTTGCCCTTTCATACTCTGTGCCTTACAAGGGCCCCAACAGCTGTTCAGTCTGTTATCGATATTATTTGCTTTGTGTTCCTTCAAGTATTTTGCAACAATCTCTAATACATTACAGGACTTTGTGTTCTCTAATCCTGTTGTGTGCATGAATCTCACTTGCTGATACCTAGTTTAGGTTCTCGTACGTTAAGGAGGATAGATAACCATGGATTCACCTTTGAGTAAAAGCCTCTCTTTGTTCCAGGTGGGTGCCATCTGGTACTCTTTAGCTGCATGGATGTCCTCCTAAACTCTGGGAGTGTTCATTACTCTGGAATTTCGATGCTTCCTGGTTCTGTCACCTTTTCTGCAATCCTCAGCTCCGCCCATGGTCATTTCCTGCACTTTGCATTAGCCTGACCCTTCATTTCTTGCACTCTAACACCATCTCTCTGGCCACAGGCTTTTTTATATTCCTTTCTTATCTTGCTCCCAAAATATTCACTCTGCTTGTTGACTGTTTTGTTTTCTTCAAATCTGGGCTGCTTCTTTGAGTCTTCACTTCCTTTCAAACCTGCTCGAGACTATATGGTCCATCCATCACTTCACCTGTTCTTTTTTACCAATACTGTTAGCTACCTCCCACACACCCAGTGAGCACAGGCGGTCTCTGGATTAATCTAGTGTGTCCCATTATTTACTCTCTCTGCTCCTGTACCTTAGGTAGTATTGTTATTCAAGAGAACTACAACTTCTAAATTATTTCTTCTATAAATTAACAATTTCTTCGGTGGACATTAATTGAATATCCATTAAGTGCCAGGCAGTGTACTAAGTATGGAAACATAAACAAAATGATTTTTGATGTCTGTGATCAGCATAAATTACAGAGAAAAGGAAAGAGAAATTCCTAGACGGCATAGGTTCATGGTAAATGGTTTTATTCTCAAGTGCAGTGCTTCCCTTGCTACCTCAGATATGCAGACTGGAAAGGCCAGTGGAAGGGCAGTGTTGTGTACTGAAAAAAGCTTCAGATTGAAGTCAGACAGACAAGATCTGAGTCATGGAGAAGGTCGAAGTTGAGGGCAGATGAAAAGCTGTTGTAGTAAGCTGGCAGTAATGAGAACGTGAACTAGTTCAAATGACAAGGACACTTGAGAAGAAAGAAGTTTTATCTGCTCTCACCTGACACTTTAATTTAAAAGTGAATGGCACACCAAAGGTAAGAATCATTTTTTTACTATTAGAAAGGCTATGTTTACAAGAGGGCACATTTTGAGATGAAAGCAGAATATGTGCTTTAAAAGTTTCCAGGACAACGGCTCAGAAAACCAAAGACAACGGAGAAAGCGCAATGTCTCTGGGATTTCAGACTGCAACAATCTACCATTATATGGTAGATAATTAGTCTGGAACCACAATGTAATTTATTACCATCTCAGCACAGCCACACAGTACCTTCTTTAAGTGTGTCTGGCAGAAACTGGGAAACCCAGCATAGGCTCCTCTCTGCCAGCCTGCTGCTGCCTGCAGGCAGTTTGGGGATACATCTCCTTGAAAAGATCACTAGGTTAGGGACTGTGTCCAATTCTGTGTCCAGTGTAACAGCTCAGGAGGTTGGCGTGAGTGCTACTTTCCACATACAGGCCAGAGCACGGAAGGGGGCTGCAGACTCCCACAACTGTCCCTTTTCTTCCTCCTGACTTTCAGAATCTTTAGTCATCCAGGAAAATGCCCCATGAAAGGGTGTGACAGAGGAAGCCAGGGCTTTACACTGTATTCCAGGAGGTGTATTTTTTAGACAAAATATGGTAATGTGCATGCGTGTGTGTGTGTGTTTGTGTATGTGCAAATACCAGAGATCATAATATCTTGGCAAGATTTTTTTTTTTTTACATTCAATGTCTGGGCTATAAACCTCTCTAATCATTTTTCTTAAATCTAAATTAAGAATTCCATCTTCCCCACTTTTTTCTTTCATTATATATCTATTCCTCTGTTACTGACATCAAAAGATTATTATACACTTGAGCATTGACTTTGGACCAGAACATTTTGGCAGAACATTTTGGAGTAGGTTAGAATCAACCAATCAAACAAACCAAAGAATTAAACACATGCACGAGTATTTTACACTGTATACAGAACACACACATACACTGAATAAACTCTACTAAACAAAGGAGTAATACAAGTTATTAATCTACAAGGACAGAGAACAGAAAAGAGGATAACAATTGATGGATGGGTTCAACACATTTTTGGAAACAGGAAGTAGAGATACAGGTATTAATTTACCTCATAGGCTTTATGAACAGGTAACTAATGTTTGTAGTGGTGGGCATCAAAATGAAAGGAACCACTTCCCTTTCCAAAACCCTGAAAGATTTAGAATTTGGAGGTGTGACTGTTTGTGTCTAGATGTCCCCCCAAAGCCTCATGTGGTCGTAGGTGGGGCTGGATCTAGAGTGTGTGATTACTGAGTTAGTCCACTGATTGGTTTGGCACAGTTCTGCTGGGATCAAGGATGTGATACTAGGATTAAGGGTTTTAGGATTAAGGATGGGAGGGCTACCCACCCCAAGGCCAGGTAGTCTGGATAAAATATAAGGGACAAAAAGAGGCTTGCCTACCCCTTGCTTACACCCCTTGCTTACCTTGCTGCCTTCTGCCTGTCTGCCATGCCACCCTGCCTTGGACCCAGCTGACTTTGGACTGAAACTTCTACGAACTGTGAGCCAAATAAGCCTCTCTTTCCCTAACTTTGAGTGTCAGGTATTTTGTCTCAGCAACGAGGGGAAAGTAACTAAGACAGGAGGCATACAGGGAAGACAGGGCGGCAACCCTGGACTGAAAGTGGAGTGAAGTGAGAACATGTGTGTACAGGTTACTTTTCTAGAGTTAGTGGTTTGCAAGAGAGCAGATTTAATACAGGACGTTCATGAATTACAATATTCACACACACAAGCCAGGTGCACAGAGTGCAGAATGTCTATCTGTGCACTGGAGACCTGAGAGATTCAATCAAGGACTGGGAGCTCACGGCACTGTCCCATGTACGTCTGTGTCTGCATTAAAAGGCTGAAGAAATCTATACTGTAGCCAGAATATGATGGTTGCAGAGGAGATGAAGACCAGAGCTCCCCTGGAGAGAACAGCAGCCATCCCTGATGACAGCAAGGCCCCGAGCTCCTTCTGCTATGAGAACAGCCATGTTCCCTTCTGGAGAAACAGCCAAAACAGAGCTTCTCCCGGGAAACAGTTAGCCGCCATCTTCTGCTCCTGTTCTCCTTTAGCTTGTGTTGGCAATAATCTTCAGGTGGATGTTCTACACCCAGAACCACACCAACCCACTTCAGCTGGGCGTTCCTGCTCAAGTTGACAACAATAAGTCCACCATGTGTGTGGAATAATTGGGTTCTCAGATACTTTTATATACAATGGAGTACTATTCTGCTATAAAGAAGGATAAATATGAGTCATTTGTAGGAAAATGGATGCACCGTAGAACCATAATGGTAAGCAAAATAAATCAGGCACACGAACTTAAATATCATGTAGTTTCTCTTATATGAGAAACCCAGAGTAGAAGTAAAGAGCAAAATAAAAGATAGGTAAAAGAAAATAGGGAGACAGATCATGTGTAAATGGGAAAGGGAACAAAAGATGGAGGGTGGGATAAGTGGGAGATGATATGAAAAGAAGATGTGTTGTATACATGTACCAACTCCTATAACGAATGTAATCATTATAGATCACAAACATGTACTAATCAAACTACAACACACACAAAAAAACAGTAAGAAATGATAAATCAAACATGCAAGACTTCTGGGGTACACACACGCACACACACGCAGTGGGGAAAGGTGGTACCGTCCTTTCTCCCCACTTAGAACAGAGGTTATATGTGGAGAAATTAAATAGCGTGTGTGCCAGTTCCTGGAAAAAAAGTGGGTATGTTAAAACACAGAGCTGAAATGTGGAGCTAAAAAGAAATAAAAGAATATTTTTTTATATAATAAACTATAGAATATCTCTAATCCCTTTCCATGTTCAGTTCCCAGAACACGAGATCCAGAAATATTCACCCAATTCCTCTCTTGTATCTGTCTTAAACTCACAGTAGAATGGAAGACTTGTCTCTGGAGAAAGAATATTCAGACATCGAAATTTCTTGCTCTCTTAAACGTCAACCTTACTTTTCTATCGTCTTACAAGGAAATCTCTGAAGGCAAGTCCAACTTTTGTGCACAAAACTATGTTCACCCTTAAATGTGAAAGCTAAATACTGTCAGACAGCTGAGGAGGGCCTTCAAGATGAGAGTGACTAAAACAGAAATAAACAAGGGAATCCAGAGGAAATGGAAACATTGCCCGTAAAGGAGAAGAAAACCTTCAAAAATGTAATTAATATCCCCAAAGAGGAGAACATATTGATTTAAGAAAGCAAGATAGGAAAGTTACTATAATAGAATAGTCAACTTTAAGAGTTTCAGAAAAAGCATGAATAACATTTTTATGTTATGGTTGGACAAAAATGTTTTGATGTTTTAGAAAATAGAGCAAGTCAAACTGATGAAAAGCTAGAGAGTAAAAGGTAAGAAAATTAGAGGTTTATTCCTGAAAATGAATAATTGTATTTCTAGAAAGTAAAGAAAAAGTTTGGTGTTACCAAAGGAGTAATTCAAAAAAATTTCCAAAAGGTAAAAGATATATGCTCCTAAATCGAAAGGGCTCATAACACGTCCACCACAATGTAAAAATGCACTCAGAAGCATACAATTTCAAAATAGGCAAGCTCACCAGAAATTCACAACTATAGAAATAAAAGTTTCTAAAAGGAGGAAAGTTTATTATGATCATTGAAGTGTAAAGTATCGTACATAATTATATATGCTGTACTTTTGCACAATTCTTGGCACAGTATGCTTTTCATACCAGCATCGCCATAGACGTACGAGTAATGTGTTGCACTGTGATGTCGCAGCAGCTAGGAAGTCACTAGGTCATAGGATTTTTTCAGCTTCATTATAACCTTATACGATTATAACCACATCACATATTTGTGGTTTATCATTGACCTAAATTCGATTATGCAGTATGTGACTGTATATGGTATCTTCACCAACCCCTTTAATCATCAGTATCCTAGGTAATAATATTTAAAGGACATACACCAAGTTTAGCCTTAGTTATAATTTTAAAATTCATATACATACGACTGTAAGGTCAGTCTCCTTCTAATTATGTCCTAGAAAAGAAGAAATGGCTTTACCTTTGATTCTATAATCACTTGTATTATGGCAAGTTGTCTGAAATATTTTCCTAAACAGCAAAATATTGTTAAAAACTAGACAAATTGTCCTTAAATCATCTTAAGCAATGCTGGTTTGTGTCGCTTTGAGAAAGCATCTAATGAAATTATTAAAATAAAAGGTGACAAAGATATTAGTAACTTAGTGATTATTTCCGGGGACATATTATCACAATTCTTAGTGTTCAATGTCATTTTTAACAATGTAAAAGGCAGTACAAGTAACTTGTTAGGTTGTGGAAAGAATATAAAAACCAGTGTTATAATTATCTTAACTATCATTATAAGATGAATAAAATGACCCTTTTTCCAAGTGCTGGGTGAATGGGTACTTGTGGGTTAAAATAGATTTTGTGGTGCAGCATGATAAATGGATTAAAGAATGTTACATCTCAAATGACTTCAAAGGCAGCGACAATGGTCTGCTTTGTAAAATTGTGTCAGATGACTCAAAATGTGACTTTAATGATGAAAACGTTATTCACACTAAAGGTGCACATGAAGAGTTTGAGTATAATTGTTTCACGAAATTTGAGAGTTAGAAGAAGCATTATTTCTAAAATAACATTTTAATTTATTTAGTCTGAGACTTTAAATATGCATGTATAACTAAATGAAGAAATGTTATTAAATATTATATGGGATACTAATGGTAGAGCAATGCTTTTTCATAACTGTAGTGTAATTTAAATCTTTTTAGGCTGTCCTGTGATGATTACCACTTTCCATGCTCAAAGGCATGAGAATTTTCTTCTTCCCCATCTGCTCAGATTCCTCAGTCTATTTTGAGAGGTATAGCAAGTCAGAGAGCACTGCATTTCCGAAGGGAACACACTGGTGTGTTTCTGGGTAAATGCTAAATGTGTTCTGCTTTGTGTTTTACAATACCCTTTTGGATAATACTGATCATTTTATTGACCTTTGAAGCCACAGCACATTGGGCTGATGTTCTCAGAAGTCGACAATAAATTCTGGAATCCATTTCTCAGACCACCAAGGAGAGTTCTCAGCCCCTTGTCTATGGTTAAGGTTTGGATAATTTCTACCTGGTCGTGTTGCTTTTCACTGTACTTGCCTGCAATAAAGCTTGCCTACACTTTCTGTCAACCCACACAAGATCTAACACATATTCAATAAAATTTCTTTGTTTTATGTGCAACAGTATGAAAAGTGGGG
Organism: Hystrix cristata; assembly: GCA_004026905.1. Lineage (NCBI taxonomy): Eukaryota > Metazoa > Chordata > Mammalia > Rodentia > Hystricidae > Hystrix > Hystrix cristata. The sequence continues at coordinate 81,906 of PVJO010004265.1, read as the reverse complement.
CTAGAGAAGTTAAGTGACTGATTCAAAATCATGCTGCCTGGTGAAAGAATTGACAGTTCTTTCCCCTTCATCCTTCCTCTCAGCACACTGAGGACTCCTGATAACACACTTGGGAGGATTTGATAACAAAAAGAAATTGTTTGCCTCAGGTGGAGGATGGGACTCGCCAAGGAGCCAAATGGAGCTTCTTCTAGTATGCTTCCAAGAAGGGAAGGTCAAATTACAGATCAAATCCACCTGGATGCTACCATATTGGAGCTGTCCTTCATCTGCTTATGGTGATATCCAATTAAATTTCCTAAATTGCCTTTACAAGTATGAAAAGCAAAGGATTTCTATCCAAAGTCATGGTCCAAAGTTTAGTTTAGCAGCCATGTAAATATGGGCATTTAATTAAACTCTTTGAGCCTAGCTTTACTTTCCTTGTCTCCAAAACTGGTAACTAGAAATCCTTTCACCAAGTCAAGGAGAAGAAAGCAAAAGAGACAATTCGGGTGGCCTCCACTAGACCAGCAAGCACAGTCCCACAAGGATAGTTCCCAGGCAGGGACCCAAAAACCCTGGTTGACTTCTTTCCTCCCTCCATTCTGCTTCTTCAACAGTGATGTGGTTTGAGTAGCTCCCTACTGCTGCACTTACATCATCTTGCTTTCCAGGGGAGGAGTCCCTGCGATAGAAGAACTAATGCTTTATTCATGAGGACTCTTTTCTGGGGCTATGTATGGAGAAAAAGCATTTTGAAATGGGCAAGATTGCTATGTTCTTTGTTGCCTTTCTGTCTGCAAATAGGTAGATTGATTCCAGGCATCTTGTCATAGGGGGTATTAGAGATGAAAGCACTGCATGCTGGTGATTTGGAGTAGTAACAAACCATCCCACAGAAAACATGGGACTAGAAAGGCTGCAAATTCCTGGTAAGATCAGTTTCTACTGAGGACACCTTTTCTGAGAAAATCAGGAAAGAGTTTCATCTCCATTTATTCCTCTACTAATTCATTAATTTGAGCAATTTTTAATGCTTACTCTATTGTGGAAACTAGTGCTGGATTGTAGGAATGCATGATAGTATGATTTGATGTCTAGTCACAAAGTGCTCCTTAAAAGTGGCCCCAGAACTAAAAGTTAAAAGCATAGATTCTGTGTCGAATTATCACATCGTACCCCATTTATGTGCACAAATGTTACAAGCCAGTTTACAGAACTGTTACTCACCAGTATTTATTGTTTACGGGTAACAATAAATACATTTTTTTTTTTAAAGAAAGCATGGGTCTGGGTTCAAATTCTTTTGCAAATCTTACTGGTTGGGGAACTTGGGCAAGTTATAAGACTTCTTCATCCATAGTTTCCTCTTCTATAGATGGGAATGATAATAGACCGGACCTTATAAAGTAGTTATAAAGGTTAAAGGTTTAGAAGAAATGCCTACTGTCTAGTAAATGTTGCTGACTAAATAAATTAGACTAGAAGACATACATGCGAATGAGAAAGTCATGGGTAACAATGAAGTCGTTAGTTTGTTTCACTCTTTGCCTCTTCTCAGTCAGGAGCTCAATCTCCTCCTGCACTTCCTTTGGCGAGATGTCTTCTAAAATAATGAATTCTCAAGCTATTCTAGAAGAGGTATTATTATTAGCAAGTTTGAAGTTTGTTGTCTTGTTGCTGCTCCATTCTGGCATGAAAGATGTGTTGCGTGAAGTTTAGGTTTGTGTGTATGGAGTTGAGTGATGGAGAAGTACGCAAGGGAACCCAGCCTCCTGTGAGATTGCCAGACACCAACGAAGTACCCTGAGGTTAGCTTGAGACACACAGTAAGTAAAGACTCATTTGCATCTTTTTCTGAACTCTAAGGGGTTCCTAATCAGAGCTACCTTATATTAACATCAGATGGGCTGTAATGGAAGTAATGCTCCCTGGATTTCTGCAAGCTCTGGTTATCTATCTGTGCACTGTACCATTGGTAAATGGGTATCTTTCTGGTGACAGATTTAGCCCAGATGCCTTTATAGTGTAGGGATAGGTCACATTTACAATATGATGGGGAGGACTGTCGTAGGAAACAAACCACATGAAATACTATAGATAAAAGTGGGGAATGAAAAGAACTTGGTCTGGATATATTTGGAAAGTTTTCCAAAAGAGGTGATAACTCAACTCCAAAATCAGGTTACACTTCCAGGAAATAGTCAGTATTAGTCAAACCTCTGTCCTTTGTCCAAAATTGCATAAGCATTGCTAGGGAGCGAGGGACCTGTGGTTTTGTTGTGGAATCCTTGTTTTTAGAGTCATTTTCTAACAGGGATAGTCCATAATGTGGGAGTCCGGCAGCCCTAAGTCATATAGAATAGATGTTTCCTCAGTTCTCTGTAAATTAAAAAGGCATATCAAGACCAAACTGAGATAATGAAAAAAATCTCTACGTAGAGAAAAGCTTTCTAATAGACACTCTTCAAATATGAATGATCTACCTCTGGCAGCATTGAGCTGCCTGTTATTGTGTTTCATTGGTGAAAATTGGAGGGGTATTTTTGTTAGGACAGTGCTAACTATGGAAAAAAGTAAGTCTCTGGTCAGAGTCTTAACACAGTTTAAAATTATTTCTTATTCCCCTAGTAAGCAAGTGAGTATTCCAGTAGTTCACACAATGAACCAGTATTTCTGTGGCAGATACCTTTACTCTCTGTGGTGATTCAGGGCACCAGTCTTCTTCATTCTTGGCTCTCGATCTCTTTGGGCTTCAGGGTTTGCTCACTCAGGGAAACAAGTTTGAGGACAAGGGAGAGTGGCTCCGTGCCTCTCTTGGCCTATATGTAACATATAGCACTTCTGTTTATGGTCTGTTGGTGGACAACTGGCAATGCGGTCCCTCCTAGATGCAAGAAAGACTGAGAGATGTGGTCCTCGGCTGGGAATGGACAGAGAGCCTCAATTTTGACTGGACAATTGGCCACCATAAGAATGAAGCCTTAGGACGTTTCACTCAGTGACTATTAAGGTCCCTATAAACTTTGAATTCTATGACTCCCCAGCATGCTGATTCCTTTTCTATCTACTCTTGTGCTCTTCAGCTCACTTACTCTTTTACAGGCTTGGTTGGTTCATCTATAAAATGAGATTAACAATTCTCCTTCAAATAACAATGGCTCAGGGTTGTTGTGAGAGTTGGATGAAATAATGTGTGAAAGTGTTTTCTAAATTTAAAAGCATTCTAAATATATGATGTGTTATATTTAGATAAACATCATTGACTTGGCCTGCAATTGAGTTTAGATATTTTTAAAAATTTGTCCTTGAAAGATCGTCATAATACTCCAGTGAAGGACATATTGAATAACTTACATTTCTACAGTTATTTTTAAATATAGAATGATCTCAAAGTGTTTTTTGTTCAAACAAAAAGAACTACATATACTGTCAAATAGAGTCACTTCGTCTGTCATGAAATCGCTTTCATCTCTTCAGGATTATATATCTAATAGAGCATAGACATTATGGATAAGCCAGGCCTGGTGGTGCATGTCTGAAATCCCAGCATTTGGGGAGGATGGGGTAGTAGGATTGCAAGTTTGGAATCAGCTGAGGCAACTTTGGGATTTAATGAGATTCTACCACAAAATAAAAATAAAAATGGCCTGGGGATGTAGCTCAATGTAAAGACCCTGGGTTCAAGCCTCAGTACACCAAAAAAAAAAAAGAAAAAAAAAAGTGAGCTCTCTTACTTTTGGGCAACATTTTGAAGTTACAATAAAAGCATGGAAAACATGAAAAATTTGTGAAAGATATTACCATTATGATTATTATGGAACCTAACTGAACTAACAGAAAGAATATGCCACACAATTAAGTATTCTATTAACTGAGACATAGGACTGATAATAATTCCCATTTTCAAATCATGAACCTAAAAGCACGCAGAGAAAGTGCCCACTTTGTTTTTTTTTTCGGTTAACAGATCAAGAAACTAAGGTCTGGAGGGACTGCCAAAAATTGCAGAACCAGCTTGCAATGGTCTTGCTCTAAAAAGAGCAAGAGAAGTAGTACATTTCAATGTAGAATTTCGAGCATTTGATACATCTCTTTTCAACTCCTATACCATAGTACTTACTGGACAAATCTTCTGAAAATCATAGTGTTGTAGAATAGTTAAAGGTGTGAAAGACACTAGAGATTGGGTAGATGTGTATGTTCTCCACAACCCCCAAGAGTTTGTTTCCTCTTTTGGACAACTCTTTAAAGTTGTTTTCTCTAATCTGATGTATTCTATTCCACTTTCTGGTTTTCCAAGGGTTCTAGCCAGATGAGTTCTGAGATTTTATTGTATCATTAGTAGTTGTGATAATATTAAGCTTAATGTCCTACTATAAAAGTGTAGATTCACTTGTAGCAGAATAAAGGAACTGAAAATAACTAAGCTCTGCGATGGTAAGCACCATGAAATAGATAAGCAGATGGTGATAGATTGAGAGACAGGAAGAATTAGAATTTGTCTGGAACTCTGGAGTTCTCACCATGCCCTTTACATTCTATATTTAACATCAAATGGCAGAACAAGGTCGCTAAGAGTAGGAAGCTGGAGCTGGTCCAATTCACTAGTATCAAAGCCATGCACTTTGCAATTCTCCATCTCCAGGCTGTTCATGTGAAGAGGATGGATGGCAATGGGATCCATGTACTTTGCCCTGAACTGAGAGGATAGCTATCAACAAATCTTCGCCAATAGGTCAGAGGAAGTTCTCTATTTATATAAGTGTGGATGGAATTGGTGGAGCCCCATTTCTGGCTGCTACACTAGCTATGGGTAATGAGTACTGATTAAGGTGGATGTCATCCTGGTTTTAGGTTAGAGGGTTCTGGAGGTATAGGGTGCATGTGTGTGTGTGTGTGTGTGTGTGTGTGTGTGTGTGTGTGTGTGTGTGTGTTTACACAGAGTTATGTGAGTGTAGGCATCTAATTCAGCAAGTTATTACTTTTGCCCAGTGTTATACTCTGTAAATGCCTCGATCTTATTCTTGATTTTTTTTGGTGTACCATCAAATGCTTTTGATTGTTAAAAGTGGTTTTTTTGGGTTATCTCTCTGCATTTTTAACTTTACTCTGACTTTTTCACAAAGTATTCTCTTCCACTTTAGTTTTTATGGAGCCAATTGTATTTTCTAAAGTTGGCTGCAACGACTTCTCCCATCTCCCCTGTTCTCTTTGCAATGCGGCCTTGGCACTCTTCCCATGTGGAAATGCGGGTAACCCCTGAGGTACAGTCCTTCCTCTGGAATCTAGGCAAGACCATGATTCGCTTGCAGTCAATAGAATGTGCTGGGGGTGATAGAATTTCAGCGTAGCTATATGATATTCTTGTATTGGAGTCATAAGCCTTCAAATAAGCTATCTGATGGCCATTTGGCCACCATGCTATGAGGAAAACCAAACTAGCTCAGGCTGAAAAACCACATGGAGACTTCCTGAGAAATCATGAAAACAGAAAGATAGCTAGCCAGTCAATCACCAGCCATCTCAGTTCCAATTCTTCTAGCTCCAGCTACCATCCAACTGCAGTTACAGGAGAGACTCTGACTTCAAATCACATAGCTGAGTAGTTTTTGAGTTCTTGACTCACAGAAGCCATTAGATATTATGAAATCATGGTTTTTATTTCAGGCCACCAAGTTTGGGATCATTTATTACAGAACACCAGAGTCAAAGCACTCTTCCTTTATGGCTTTTCCTTTCAATATATTTAACACTTATTAACTTTAATATAGTGCATAAAATTATCTCTGTGACCTTGAATACATCCCTTCCCACTTCTATCCTCAAATTCTGCACCTTGGAGTGGATGATGTCGAAAGGAGAAATGGAGGAGATGTACACAGAATCTCATGTTTTTTCTTCATTGCTCTGTGGGTGTGAGTTTTATAACTAAGTTGAACAACACAACAAATATGATGCTTTTACTAGGTCCTGAGCAGTTTGCCCACGTGGGTGACTGTAACTCCATCATCTGTAAGTCACATAGCAGCCAAGGTGATCCTTGACACACAAAACTAGATTCATAACACCACCAGCGCAAAGCCTCCAATGACTTTCATCACTGAACCAAATCTGTCTTCCTGTTTTCTAGAAGGCCTTACGTGACTTGCTTCTCAGCCACCTTTTTCATAGTACCTTCTGCTACTGCTTCCCTTCATTTTGTTCTGTCTACCATTTTATTATGGAATGTACCTAGATAGTTTGCACTGTAGAGTTTGCACATTTGCAGTTTTCTCTGACTTCATGCCCTTTTGCTGATCTCTGTGCTCTGTGATTCAGCCCTTCATTTCATTCAAGTTTCTGCTTCAGTGTCTTTTTCTCTGAGTGTTCTTTTACTGTCCTCTCTGGATTTGTCCCTAAAACTTGTCCCTTTAACACTGTCTGTCTTTTTCTCTCTTTATTATTTTACATAATATCCATTACTCAATGAAATTATGTACATAACAGCGCATAGGAGCATTTTTGTTATTCCTTAGATTTATCTGAGGTTACAAGGTGGAAAGCAAGGTGTGTTTTTTGCTTATACATTATAAGGAAAAGTTTCAGTCATATATGAACATCCATGAATGGAGACTTAGCCATTTGCCTCCTTAAGGGGATGCAGCAGAGTTGAGACAGTCCATTAGAGGGAGATTAGAAAGAAAATATCACTGTAAAGAGTGTTGCCAATGGCCTTGCAATGCATTGAATCCCACCCCACAGAGGACAGGATTTTTTTCTTTAATTTAAGCCAAACAAATTGTTTGTAAGAAAACTGCTCAGCAGGTGTGACCTACATCTCCAGGTTCTGGTGGGCATGGGAGGTTGGAGGACACAGGGACTAAAGCCAGATTCCTACCTGTAGAGACATAAGGTGAGAAGGTGGATGGAGCCTCACTGAGAACAGAGCAAGTAGGAAGGACCACAGTGAGAGCAAGCCTCCTTCATTGATGGGAGACAAGGATGCTCATGCTTTAGTAAAGGCTGGGAACACCTGGCAGATGCACATAGTTTTTGATCTCGAAGAGGACCTTACACAAGAGAGCTTCCTATCAGTGGAAGAAACCCAGGAGGAAGGCTGGAGGTGTAGTGTTGAAGGTTGCAACAGGTCTGTGCGTTAAGAAGGAGGATGGGTGGGTGAGTGAGGTCAGAAGTGACCTCATTGGAAGACAACTATCTTGCCAAGAAATGATTCTGAGAGGGGTCCAGTGGGAGGGAATCAGCAAAGGACCTACCAATTTATTCATAAAACAAAGAGGTAGTTTACAGTTCTACCTACTCTGCCCCCTTGCTAACATCCCTTTTCTCTCTCCTCACTATCTCCTAACCCTGGAGGAATCTGGCAACAAAATGAGAACCAAAAATGACAAAAGAAACTGAAGTCTAACCACATCTTCTACCCTTTTGTCACGTATTTTTTTTTTTTAGCCCATGATAGAAGATCAGTTAAAACCTAAAAATGGATGATAAAATGATACTTTGATACTAAGTTGGATTGGTATTTTAAAGTCTTGGAAATAAGACCATTTAATAATACCTGGAAATAAATCAGCTAGGCTATGTGCCCTAAATTTCATCCAGTGGGTCAAAAAGGAGGATTCAGAATAGAATATTAGAAAGTGTTGTGATGATTAGTGAAAAGATGTTGCTTCACACTCTACTGAATGTATGTCGTTATGTAAACTTGTTACACATGCATTTATTTACTAGACGTTCACTGTCTCTTACACCAAAAGCTATGCTCAGTAAGGGGAAGGACTTTATCTGCATTAGTTTACTGTTATGTCTGTGATTCAGAAGAATGTTAGCACCTTGGGTTTTTGCTGAGTGTATTTTCTTTCATAAAGGAATACTACAAAAATTGAAATAATAAGCCATTTTATGTAGGTATTATAATTCTTTGGCATAGAGTTATTATGGCTTACTTCCCCAGGACACATATTCTTGTGGAGTTCAGTGAGTTGGCTGGAAAGGAAGAATGAGGTAGAGATCTAAAATTCTGGGGCAGTCTAGCTGTGTATATGGTGAGTCACTCGACTGTACTGAGATTCACTTTTCTTATTTCTTGAATAAGGATTCCATCACTTAGCTGAGAAGGTCACAGTGAGGATAATGTTTGTGGTGTATATCCAACTTCTAGTGTGTTGTGCCTGCAAACTTTCCTTTCTTTCCTTCTTTCCAGTGGAAAGAATGATGCCTTGTTAGGCCTCGCTGTGGTTTTTCTGGCCGACAGAGTCATTGAACTTTTGAATTCAGAAGGGTGGCTGTGATTTGCAGCAGGATCAGTGTTTTCTCTGGGAGTTCTCTGGCCTCAAAGGTGATGGATGGGCACCTCTGAGGCATAGTTCCTTGATCAATAAGCCATAAAGTCTCAAATTATTTTGTTAGATCCATTGATCAAATCCATTGAATTTATCCCAACTCTTTTATTGTTTAGTCCAAGAGTGGTGATGTTTAGTTTCTTTTCCTTTCTACATTCTTTTTTCCATTTGGCTTTAGGGAACTATGTAGCTGTGCAGAAAAGACTAGCAGTTGAGAGTGAAAGTAGCTATCTCTACACATTGGTGGAAAAATGCTTATACTGGTTGTTTCTTTCAGAATGAAGCAATATGGATTGCTTTTTTTTTTCCCAGAAGGTCTTTATTCTGTGGGGACTCTCTGTCTTTCTTGCACACATCCATTGATGTAACTACGCAGTCGCTCCAGCATTCGGTTAATATTAATATTGTCCAGTATATGGATGAGTTATGTTTGCATGATTGTTTCTCTGTGAGTCTCTGCTAGGCTTAGCTTCCTAGGAAGCTGAAAGATGTGTTAAGTGCTTAACACATGGAATTTATTTAATTTTTATTGTTAGATGACTGAATTGGATTGTTTCTGGAACAATCTAACAGGTGAAGCCTTTATTCACTTGTTAACAAAACATATTGAGTACTTTCTAATGTAAAACATAGTGATTTTCAGGGTTGTCATGTTTATAAAGAAATATATAGAATCCCTAGAATATTTTCAAGTGTGAAATACATTCTCAATAACTGATAAATATTATTATCCTTGTTGTTTCCTGACACTTTTGCACTATGGCAAGGGACTTCTTCTACCTGTATATATATGTGGTTGGTTATTAGAAAAATCCTATTGCTGAGAATCTCTGGTCTCTATACAATAAATAAAATGATTTAATTGATCATAGTTCTTAGTGTTTTACTTGATCTTACCTTTATGCCCTGCTCCCCAAACATATACACAGTTATTTAACTGAAGAGGAATACAACTATTATGGAATTACTGAGCCCCCAAGGATTCTAGAAAGGAAAGGTACAATCAAGTCTTATTTTAGTGAGAAAAATACTCATCATTAGAGATAAAGACATTTAGCTCCCTGTACAAGGGAGCTGCCTTAGGCAGATAAACATCTCCTTTTTTTCCCAGTGAGAGTTTTATTCGCCCTCCTTAAAAATGAATCCACTATTTTGAAATTCATTTACTTGTGTTGTTTATAGAGATATTCAACAAAGAACCTGAAAAATTACACATACTTTTTAATGCCATGTTATAAATGGACCAAACCTAAAATTTATCTTCCATTAACTTATCTTCCTCCTTTTTTCTTGTTTCTTCTGTTTTTCTACTTCCAGGAATAAATGATTTTTCAGATGCCCTCTATCTGCATGCTCTGGTGCTCATTCTGCCTCCTCTAGATTTTTGATTATATGCTTTTGTTTCCTTGCACTATATCCCATACACCCTTTTCCCCACCAGTCTTCCACAGTGCCTCTGTTACAGTTTAGAGGTCTTTCTTTCCCACGTGCTGTGCTTATGATTTTCACTGCATTGTAAGTGCATATGGACTTGTCTGTTTTTCCATTATACTGTGCTCCTGAGGACACTGCGCTGACTTGTATCTTGGTGCCCAGCACAGTGTCTGACATACAACACTTGCTCCTCAGCTGTCTGTCAGATGAGTGCACAATGGGATGAGTGCATCAGTGGCTGCTGCTATGTGCAGCGTGAAGGCAAGGAAAACATAAGTGATGGCTCTGTTCTTGCAGAGATGAAATAGTTACATCGTAGTGTGGAAAGAAGAAAACCACACATAGGAATATCAGAAATATAGTATGCAATATACTATGTTAGCCATACATATTTATATGAATATAAAGTTTGTTTTTTTTTTTTTTTTGCAGTGCCAAAGATCAAACTCCGAGTATCATGCATGCGAGGCAAAGTGTTCTAACCTCTCAGCAGTGTCCCAAGCCTGATATGCTCACGGTACGTTTTAAATGTAAAACTAGAGATGAATAATCTGAATGTGCTTGATTTATAGAAGGGAAAGTCTGTGCGAGTTGAGATGCTGATTGCCTTCAATAGAGGGGGTAGAATTTAGGATGAACCAAAAAGGATTATTCAGAGTTAAATATAATTACAGAAGTGTGATAATCGGCACCACATGTAATGCATCACATAAATCTGAGTTTTCTGTTTTAATTTCACTAAAGTTATATCCCAAGCTGGAAAGTTGTGAAGTATTGCAAATCAAGGTACAAAAGGTACAAACATAGTACTTTGCATAATATTTAAGCTATATCAGATTTACATTCCATGAGTTATTATCATCAATACTAATTAGAAAATTAATAGTGCCTACAGGCGTATAGGTTTTGAATTACTTAAAGTTTATTTGAAAGAAAAAAACCCCAAATCCCCATGTTTTGTGGGTTTTTTCCCACATTGTTCAATGTAGACAAGAAAGCAAAACTTCCCATACACGTAGATGCTTTGTGCGAAAAGTTTCACGATTTCATAAATGGCGTGAAGGTTTGTGCTTTGGGAAATTTATGGAGGCAAAGAAAGGTTCAAGGCTGCAAACTTGCGACAGTGGACAATGGATAACTGAGGGAATAGGTTGCTGAGGAAAGACATCATTATGGGGTCAGAAACTGCAGACCTATTGCTAAATGAGGCACGGGACACCACCGCTGCCAAAGTTTTAAGTTAATTGCTGGCACTTCTCTTTGTGCACTTGATCAGGCACGAGAGGGAGAAATTCTTCTTGCCCTTCATAAACTGTCAACAAGCCTAGTGAAATATGTGTTGAGAGTAAATGCAAACCTTTTTTCATGGTTAGAGAAGAACATGATGCAATAATTTAGGCACCTGGAAAGCATAGCTCTCTCCCCATTATACTTATTTTTTATATTAAAGTAATGTGCTGATTGTGTACTTGAAAGGACACATTTGGAAAGTCTTCATAAGATTTTCTTCAACTTGACAGTAAAATAATATATAGCCAATTCTGAAGTGCCCATATGTGGATTTTCTGACTTGTGAGTACTCTGTTGCACATTTCCCATCTCTGACAGGCTAACCCTGTTGTGTTGTGCTCATCCTAGGTCAGTTGTCTTTGCTCAGAAAGTGAAGAAATCATTTGAATATGAACCCAAACAAAAGCAAGTCTACAGGTCAATCTGTTGCAGAAGTTAAAAAAAAAAACCAAAACTAAAAAACTACCCTATGATATATTTCCAAAGCCCTCTAGCTGAATGAATGGATTCTTTTATATTCCTACAGCAATTTTTACCAACTTCTATTATAACATTTATTACATTTTGTTATAGTTTTTCATTTACTTCTCTGACCCCCTAGGCCTGTAAGAGCCAGTGGTAAAGACTTTTAATTCATTTTTCTTCCCTGAGCTCCAAGTTATATATCTCTTGCTCAATAATGCTAACTAATGTATAGGGTTAATTAATATACAAATAAATGAATAAATGAGATTTTCACATATGCATTTTCTATTAGGAAATGGACAATTGCCTGTAAAAAAAACTTACCTTTTTTAGCATTTATAGCTGTAAATAATCCTAGGGAGCTGCCAGGGCAATTTGTTTTTAAGCTTTATTTTTTCTTTAAGCAAAATAATTCTGATTTTAATAAAATATCACTTTGAGTTTTATAAAATATGAGGCAGACGGGTATAAAACTGAACTAAGTGAAGCGTGAAGAGCAAAATACACAGCTCAGTTTCCATCTTTTGGCTGCACCCTGTATGTCTATGGAGAGAAGTTTGGAGCAACATTGCCAGTATGACCTCATAATTTTACAGTTGAAGCCCAGGAGTTCATTAGTGTTCCCAAAGCTTGTTTCCAAAGCCAAGACTGGATCTCTGATCTCGTAAGTAAACTCACTTTTGTGAGATACTTTTCCAGCTCTGGTGTGTTTTCCTCTCACCATTGTTTCTGGGGATTTCAGGTCTTCTACACTCCTGTTCCCCTTAAACAAGGCAAAGAAAAAGAGAGCGGACTCTAGCATCAATTAGGCTAAAAGGGGCAGACTGGTGTGACTAAGGGTCTGCTGTCAGAAGTACTCTCCTGGCTTTGCTCTTGGATACCATCATCACCCTGAGTGGGATACCGTGCGGTGTGGTTGAGAGCTTCTTGGACAGGATGCTTAGCAGGACCCAGACAAGATTTCCTAACCTGACTACTCACTCATTCTCCCAGGGGAAAGAGTGGTTCAATCAGCTCTTGAGTACGTGGTCAAGGAGAACTGGCATAGGAGAAATTATAGAAATCCATAGAGGACTTCCAAACCTCACAACAGCTGGTACTGCTAGTGGCCTTCCTTTTAAACTTTCTCTGGTTCTGCCAAAAGGCAGCCAAAGTGATAGTCTTGTCTTACTTGATGGAGAAGATAAGAATGATGACCGTGATGACTGATGTAGGTATTCAAGTTTACGGAGGAAATAAAGCCTGGGTTCCGTGGTAGCCTTCATGTAAAGCTGTGAGGAAAGAGAGTGAGTTAGTTACCTTTTTCTAGAGTCAATGGTTGGCAAGTGAGCAGATTTAATACAGGACATTTACAAATTACAACATTCACACACACAAACCAAATTCAGGAAGAGGGTAGGACATCTGTCTGTGCACCGGAGACACGAGGGATCCAGTCAAGAGCTGGGAGCCATGCCACTGTCCCATGTAAGTCTGTGTCTGCGCTAAAAAGCTGAAGAAATCTATACTGGAGCCAGGATAGGATGCTCACAGCAGAGATGAAGACCAGTGCACCCCCCGACCCCCACCCTGCCTGGAGCAAACAGCAGCCATCCTCGATAGCAGCAAGGCTTCTTCTGTGACTGACAGCTGAGTTCCCTTTGGGAGAAACAGGTGCAACAAAGCTTCTCCTGGGAAACAGCCGACCCCTATCTTCTGCTCACATTCTCTTTTATGTTGTGTCAGCAATAATCTTCAAGTGGAAAAAAGAAGCAGCCAGATATATCATGTACAGGTAGAAATTCCCTATGATGAAAGTTATCACTGTGTATATCTAAAAAGTATCACTAAAATAAAGTTTAAAAAAATGTTCAGGTGGATCCTCTACTCCCAGAACCACACCACCTCAGTCCAGCTGGGCGTTCCTTCTCAAAGTCCACCACAGAGAATAAGCATTCAAAAGCAGATGGAACTACAGAGAAGGGTGAAAATGACTCATCCAAGGCCACACAATAAATGGTAGCAATGGAACTGAGACTCAACGCTTTATCCTCAACACAGTACAACTGTGATGCGACACTGTTGTAGCTGCAGGAAGCACTAACTTCTTCCAAGTACTGCTCAAAGTCTCTGCAACATTAAGCCTTCTAATCCTTCTTCCTTGCTTTTTTCTATTTGTTCTTTTACTTCTTCCTTCCTGTATTAGTAAGGATTCAGCCAGGGAAGGTGAACTGGGCTGAGTATAATCAAATAGGGGATTTGATATAGTAATTAGTTCTTATGCAAATGCAGGAGCAAGTGGGAATGTAAAAGTTCATTAAGGGGAGAGGGTGAGCAGAGAGAGGTGAATAATGAGCTCTAGGACAGCTGCACAGAGCACAGCTTGCAGAGAAATCTGAAGTTAGGTCCATCTAAGTGCTACAGTAGGACCACAAAGAAAGTCTGACATAAAATCTATTAAAAGTTGCTAGATGTCAGATGACTATAGATTGTCCACATTATCAGGTATGTCCACATTATCAGGAAACATAATCAAAGGGAATGCTTCTCAAATCATAGCTAATTGGATGATACAGTTTGAGTATCCCTTATCTGAATTCCTTGGGACCAAAAATGTTTTGCATTTCAGATTCTTTTTGAAACTGGCACATACATAGCGAAATATCTTGGGGCTAGGACCAAGTCAAAACACAACATTCATTTATGCTTCATATGTGCCATATACACAGAGCCTGAAGGTAATTTTATACAGTGTTTTTAGTGTGCCTGCATTTTGATTGTGACCTATCATATCTGGCCATGTCTGGAATTTTCATCTTGGGGCATTGTGTCAGTGCTCAAAAAGTTTTGCATTTTGGAATACTTTGGACTTGAGATTTTCAGATTAGAGGTCTTCAACCTGTACAGTAATATGAGGGTAGCCAATAATTTTAATACTGGGAATTATGGTATTTTTCTCTTGGTGCCAATGAGAGATTTCAGTGAATAAACCCCAATAAAAGTCACAGAGAGAGCTTTGACTACAAGCCCCATTTGAAGGTAAAACAAAGGCTTTTGTTACAGACTCCTTTATGAGCAAATATGTGAGAGTAAAACTGAGAATCATTCTCTGCAATCTATAATTGCAATTTATGTGGTCCTTAGAAAATGTAAATTAAGACAGGTATACTTTCTCAAAAATTGTATAGCTTCCAAAATTATAATAGCTTTTCACTTCTTTCACTGTGTGATCTATCCTCTAAAAACAAAAACAAAAACAAAACCTCAATGTGACTGAAAGAAATAGGTGCAGAGAAGACTATCAGAAGAACTCAAACATTTATGCTGTCTACAAACAATTCTCTGCTTCTACCCTCACCCTGAGCATAATTCTAGACACTTTTCTTAAGAACAAAACCCAACTATAATCATACAGTTGTTATCACTGACTTCTATGAAATGACATTTAAATAAATTTCCTTTTTTGGATACAAAGTAAAAAAGAAAGTTATTCTGAACCCAATGAGTTTATAAGAAAATATTTTGTGGGGTGAGAGTGAGTATTATTTTTGTAACTATACCAAAGTACCTGAGGCTGAGTAACCTATAGAAAAAAAAAGTTTATTTTGGCTCAACGTTTGGTACAAGTTCAAGGTCCTGCATGAGGTGGTAGTTTTCTTGCTAGCAAAGTCTCAAAGTGGTGCAGCTTGTCACATGGTGAGAGATTGTGACTGTGTACACGTGTGTGTGTAGGGAGTAAGAGAGAATTGCTAAACCAAAGTAAATTGTATCATTGCATCACATGGCTAGAGACAGGGAATGTGTGCACATGTGAAGTCTCTTTGCCTCTTATAAAGCCCCATTATTCAATCATGAGTGTTCTATCTTGACGAATTTATCTAATTCTCATCACATTTCAAAGGCCCCATCTCTACTACCATGTGTAGATTATGGTTTCACCCTGCTAATAATACTTCACAAGGAGGATTAAACTTCAATGTATAGCCCTTTGGGGCCACATTCAACATATCCAAGATATAACACTCTTTAAAGCTCAGTTTTCTCATCTGCAAGATGGAATTAGAGACAGTAATACATCTACTTTATAGGTTCCTTATGATGACTAAGTTAATGTGTATAGAACTTACCCAGATCCTAGATCTGCACTAATGTTACAGCTACTGCCTGCATACACTTATAAATTAATTACAATTAGGTAAAACTAATCCAGTACTCAGCCACAAGTCCAGTACTCACATTTTAAACAATCAATAGTCAGGAGTGTGAACATATGTAGAGAACATTTCCATCATCACAGAAGACTCCATTGGGACAGTTCTACCCTATAGTACTGAAAATACTAAAAACATAAATATTAGCTATTCGTGTTATTATTGTTATAAAGAGAAAAGCACTCCTATTGAACAGTTAGCATTTTGTTGAATAAAGTAGGCCATGAAAAAGAGAGATGTGGTTAAACTCTGAGGGATATTACAGGAAGTGGGAAAAGGACTTTCTTGGGGAATGGAAGGTAAGCAGGAAGTGGCCTCTGAACTCCATCCTAGGTTGCCTGGGAGCTGACGAGAATAAATACATGTGAGAACCTTGGTTGTAGATCAGGGTACTAGAACCTTGGTACTAGGTCAAGGAATCTTAATACTAGATCACACTCCAGCAATGCTGAGTCTGTGCTGGCATGGGCACTGCACCAGGAGCAAATACTTAAAGAGGCTGAGCAGCCTGTGCTGGGGTGGTGAAGAGTGTTGGAAAGTAGTCTAAGGAGAAAAAAACCTGCCCATACAGAAGAAGAAAAGATGTTAATGAGAGGGGCATAGATGAATAAGTGGCATCTATGTCATGGCAATGTATGATTTAAAAGTAAATCTGTTTATTTGAATACGTAATATAGTCATGTGGTCTAACAATTAAAAAGTATAAAAAGAAACAGTGAAAAGAACAAACATATTATAGGTAAATTTTTGGAGTTTGTTACATCTAAGCAAATACAAATTGTGTGTGTGTGTTCACACACATCTCACCTTTTAAATACAAATGACTTTTGTGCTATTTCGCATTTTGCCTTTTTTCACAAATGGCATATATGTTGGACACAAGCGCATACAAAAGTGTTCGATTGTTTTCTTTTTACCATTTTCTTTCTTCTTTTTTTAAACAGCTACATAGCGTTCCATTAGTGGATGTGTGATAGCTTAATCAGTCTCCTACTGAAGAGTATCTCTGTTCCTAATTTCTTGCTATTATGAACTCACTAAAATTAGTATCTTTATACATGAGTAATTTCTCAAGGGAAAGTGTGTATCTATGGGATAAAGTTTAAGAAACAGGATTGCAGGTCTCTGTGTTTATGATTTTGGGAGCTATTGCCACATCCCTCTCCACAGGAGTCTTCCAATTCTGCTCCCTCTGACACTGTATAAAAATGTGTCCCTTCCAACTCCCCAGTAAAGATTGCTATGGAATTTTTTGGCTAGTTTGACAGGTGAATCTATGTAGCTTTAATGTGTGTTTCTATTATTATGAATGTGTAAGAAATATTTACCTTTCTTTTCCTAAGAATACATCCATTCATATTCTTTGCCTATTTGCTGTTGTTGTTGCTGTTGTCATTGTGAAGCATTTTGATTTGAAGTTTTTTCTCTGGGCAGTACACAGCCTTCGAAGACATGATGTGTTCAGATTTACATTTTAGAGTGTTCTGTTTTGCTGAGGCCTTGGGACCCAGGAAAGACAGGAGACAAAAACATTGGGAGGGGAATATAATTCATATGAAAAGTTCAATTGAGAGATGATCAGGGGTGGAAATTATGGTTTTGGAATGGGGAGGAGAAAGCTAAGTCCAGAGATACTTGGTGGGTAGAACAAAGCAGATTGGATTGGTTGTTTGCTCGCTTGCTTGGTTTAAAGGAGAAGGAAGAGTCTAGGAATATTCTCAGACTCCTGCTTTGAAAGACTATGCAGGCTTAGTAACCGGGAATGCAGTGTGGGAATGGGAGCAGATTAGAGAGGGAATTTGGGAGGTCCTTGGGGAATGTGTATTTGGTTTATATTGTCCAGAATTTTGGGATCTATGCCAAGGCTAGGGTTGAATATTTGAAATATATAAGTGATTTTATCTATCCGAGGTACTTACAGTAACACTGCCTGTGAACAGGGAAAGGGAGAACAGAAGTAT
Organism: Hystrix cristata; assembly: GCA_004026905.1. Classification (NCBI taxonomy): domain Eukaryota; kingdom Metazoa; phylum Chordata; class Mammalia; order Rodentia; family Hystricidae; genus Hystrix; species Hystrix cristata. The sequence goes on along the minus strand of PVJO010004265.1, from coordinate 64,242 downwards.
CTATGTTGGAAATTCTTGTAACTGCTTTAACAAGTGGATAAGATTAAGTTATAATTAGCATATTCTTTGTTTGAATGCAAATGCTCTTTCTAAAGCTCCTCATTCTTAACTAGGCTAACACTTCCCTTGTTTCCACCAGTAATTTGCTTGCCAAATCCTTCCCGTACTATTACAGAAAATCCTATTATAAATGTTCTATGAAACACACTTTTGCCAAGCTGACCTTATCCTGAAGCAGCAAGGTTTGTGACTCTGCTGGGAAGGTCCTCCCAGACCAGCTGGGCTTTTGTGAGGCCTGCGATACTTCCTGTCTTTCAACAGTCACACATTTTGGGGAGGCTGGCTGAGGTTAATAAACCTGGAGAGGATCTATTTGATTTGTAGACTATCTTCTTTGGGTTTGTGTCCCATCACATAGCATAGGGGCCGCCACATAGTAGGTTCTCAAGTATCGGTGGTTAAAGGAAGAAAGACTGACAGAGAGACTTAATAAATGCCAAACATTGAGAATATGCTGCTTTTCTTTCCCTTTTCTCAACCTATTTTATAGTTGATAAAACTCCAGAAAATTGAGCAAAACTCTTCCATCTGTCTCTCCTGGGTGAATCCTCTTGGCCTCTCCATGCAGAATAATCATGCGCAATTTTCTCCATAGATTGGGAGTAAGAGAATTGCTAACCCAAGGTAAATCGTATCATTGGCAAGCTGGATTTCAATTATTTACTCTATCACAGAGTACAAAGGAACCTTAAACACTACCAAACCCTCCTAAACATCTTGTCCAAAAAAAAACCTTTCCCTGAAGCTCTCAAACTACAGAAAAATCATTGCGAATTGCTTAGGAGTTCAGATGGGCTGTTGGTTGAGAAGTGAGCATGAGAAATAACTATATGGCATTTAATTTTTTATTTGTTATTTTATTACTAAAATGTCTGGCATCTTCACAAATTGCTCCCCCTACAGTTAGGAAATCTTCAATCCATGCAAATCTGCCTGTCTCTTCCTGAATATTGGCATTGTCGTCTTGGTGCCCGTTTTTGCTTTTGTTTTTATTGCAACACAGCAGATATTTATGGAAGTAGATAGTCATGAATATACAGATTAATGAATTTTCAGAAAGGAAACACACCATATGAATACCAGCACAGAAAAAATTAGAATAAAATGGTACCAGTGCCTCCTGGAACTTCGTCGTCGTCGTTGTTGTTGTTTTGTTGTTGTTGCACCCTCTTGGGCCCTGTCTTCTCCCCAAAGGTAATTACAGCCACTATATTGATTGAACCACCATAAATTTTGCCTCTTTCATGGTTATATAAATGTGTGCATGTAGGTATATACACACACACAGACACATACACACTCATTGTATGATATAGTCTCATATGTGCCTGATATATTCTCTCAAAATCATACATGTGAGATTTATGGTGGTTGATTAATTTCTTTGTTATCTAATGTAGATTTGAATATTCCACAGCATATAAATTATTCTGTTGATAGACTTTTGAGTTGCTTGAAGTTTTGGGTCTAATGAATTCCGCTAACTCAAACATCTGGATCTATTATTGCTCATGGTATTCCTTGGTTTGATCCCCTCTCCTCCCCAGTCCTTCTCTGGAACGTTTTTTTTTAAATTTTATTTTAGTGGTACATTTTAGAAATACATAATGATCACATTCATCATAGGAAATCTGTACTTGTATATAATATATTTTGCTGCTTCTTTTTTTCCCATTCCCTTCCCTCCTTTTAACCCCTCCTCTCCTTATTTATAGAAGCTTTTTCCCCCATTTTCTTCCTTCTATTCTTTTTTTCTTATCCCTCCATTCCTTTTCTCCTCCTCTCTCCCTTGTTTCCCTTCCCATTTGAACAATTTCTTGCCTTTCCCAGTACAATACATTTTAGTCCTTATTTACACTTTCATTTTCTCACACCAGAGAAACAATGTGGTATTTAAACATGTGTGTCCCATTTATTTCACTTAAGAATATGGTCTCAAAATATATCTCTTTACCTAGAAATGTCTCAAGCTTATCATTCTTTATGGCAGAGTAGTATTCTATTGTATAAAAAACCCACATCTTCTTTATGCATTCCTCAGTTGATGGGCATTTGGGCTGTTTCCAAGATTTAGCTATTATAAACCGTGCCACTATAAACCTGGGTGTGTGTATATTCCTGTGGTGTGATGCTTTTAATTCATTTGGGAAGATGCCAAGACGAGGAATAGCTGGGTCAAACAGAACTTCTAGTCCTAGTTTTCTGAGGGCTCTCTACACTGATTCCCACAGTGGTTGCACCAGTCTACACTCCCATCAAGAGTGGAGAAGTGTCCCTTTTTCACCACAATCCCTCCAGCATTTTTTTGTTGGCTGATTTATTGATAATAACCATTCTTTCTGGAGTGAGAAGGAATCCCAGTGTTGTTTTAATTTGCATCTCTCGAATGACCAGTGATGTTGAACATTTTTTCATGTTTATTTGCCATTTCTACTTCTTAATGGAGAAGTGTCTATTCATTTCAGCTGACCATTTTTGGATTGGGTCTTTAAATTGGGGGGGTTCTTTTTCTTGAGCTCTTTATATATTCTTGGTATTAGTGCTTTGTCTGAGGAACAGCTGGCAAAATATTTTTCCCACTCTGTGGGTTGTCTCTTCGCTCTGTTGATGGTTTCTTTTACTGTGCAAAAGCTTTTTAATAAGATGAGATACTAGTTGTTGTTTCTTTGTAACATTTCCTGGGAAATTGGAGTTTTATTCATAAAGTCTTTTCCTACACCTGTGTCTTCAAGAGTCCTGCCTATTCCATCTTCCAGCAGACTTAGTACTTTGGTTTTAATATTTAGATCTTTGATTCATTTTGATTTTAGCTTAGTGCATGATGAAAGATATGGGGCTAGTTTTAATCTTCGGCACATGGAAAGGCAGTGAAGCTATTTTTCTTTCTGTGAAGGTGTTTGACCCTTTGTCAGAGATAAGGTGGCTGAGAGTGTGTGGAGTTGTTTCTGCATCTTCTAATTGGTTCCATCGATCCTTGGGTCTGGCTTTTTGCCAGTACCATGCTGTTTTTATTACAGTAGCTTTGTAATATAATTTCAGGTTAGGGATTGTGATGGATCCTCCTTTGCCTTCATTACCCAGAATTGCTTTTGCTATTCTGGGTTTCTTCTGGTTCCAAATGAATTTTAGGATTGTTTTCTCTAATTCTGTGAGGGATGCTATTGGTATTTTAATTGGAATTGCATTCAAATCTTTATAACAATTTTGAGAGTATGGCCATTTTCACTATATTGGTTCTTCCTACCCAAGAACAAGGGATATCTTTCCATTTTCTGATATGATCTTAGATCTCCTGTTTAAGAGTACTGTAGGGGGCTGGGGATTTGGCTCAGTGGTTGGAGTGCTTTCCTTGCAAGCACAAGGCCCTGAGTTTGATCTCTATCACAAAAAAAAAAAAAAAAGAGTACTGTAGTTTTCAAAGTATAGATCTTTTACTTCCTTTGTTAGATTGATTCCTAGGTACTTCATTTTCTTGGATACTATTGTTTCCCTAGTTTCTCTTTCAGTGAGTCTGTTATTTGTGTACAGGAATGCTACTGATTTTTGAGTGTTGACTTTGTACCCACCTATGCTGCTGAATTTGGTTATTAAATCTAGAAGTCTTCTGATGTAGTTTTTGGGGTCTTCCACGTAGAGTATCATATCATCTGCAAATAATGATAAATTAACTTCTTCCTTTCCTATCCTTGTTCCTTTTATTTCATTCTCTTGTCTAATTGCTCTAGCTAATATTTCCAGCACTATTTTGAATAAGAGTGGTGAAAGTGGACGTCCTTGTCTTGTTCCAGATTTTAGAGTGAAAGCTTTCAGCTTTTGTCCATTTAGTATAATGTTGGCTGTTGGTTTGTCATAAATGGATTTTTTTGGATTGATATAAAGACCATCTATTCCAATTTTCTGCAGGGTTTTTTTTTTTAATCATGAATAGGGTTGAACTTTGTCAAATGCTTTTTCTGCATCTATGGAGATGGTCATATGGTTTTTGTTCTTGGCTCTGTTAATATGGTGTAATGCATTTATTGATTAGCATATGTTGAACCATCCCTGCATTCCTGGGATGACTCCTACTTGGTCGTAGGATCCTTCTCTGGTCTTGGTATCAAGGTAATGCTTACTTCAAAGAATGAATTTGGGAGTATTTCTTCTCTTTCAATTTCATTAAAGATTTTGAGGAGTAGTGGCATTAGACCTTCTCTAAATTTCTTGTAGAATTCAGGAGTGAATCCTTCAGGACCTGGTATTTTCTTTGTTGGTACATTTTTAATAACCTCTTCAGTTTCAGTGGCTGATACTGGGTTATTTAGAGTTTTTGTATCTTCTGATCTAGCTTTGGTATTTCATATGTATCTGGGAATCTGTCCATTTCTTCTGTGTTTTCCATTTTATTAGAATTAAGGTTCTTGAGGTAGGTATTGATGATCTGCTGGATTTCTGCAGGATCTGTTATTTCACTCTTTTCATTCATAGTTGCATGGATTTGCATCTTTCCTTTTTTGATAAGATTGGCTAAGGATTTGTCAATTTTATTTAATCTTTCAAAGAACCAACTCTTCAAGTCATTGATTCTTGGTATTGTTTTCTTAGTCTCAATTGCCTTAATTTTGACTCTGATCTTTATGATGTCCTCTCTTGTATAAGCTTTGGGCTCTACTTGCTCTTCTTCTTCAACAAGCTTGAGGTACAACATTAAGTTGTTTATTTGAGCTTGCTCTGTTTTTCTTACATGGGAGTTCAACACTATAAATTTCCCTAGTAAGACTGCTTTCATTGTGTCCCATAAATTTTGGTATGTTGTATTGGCATTATTATTCAATTGTAAATATGTCTTTTTTTTTTTTTTACTGCTGGGGATCAAACTCAGGGCCTTGTGCTTGCAGGGCAAGCACTCTAACCACTGAGCTAAATCCCCAGCCCTATTGTTCAATTGTAAAAACTGTCTAATTTCTTCTTTAAATTTCACCTGTAACCCACTGATTGCTCAGGAGGGTGCTATTAATTTGCATGTGTTTATGAAGCTTTTGTGGTTCCTTTTGCCATTTATTTCCAACTTCTTTGCCCTATGGTCTGATAGTATGCATGGGATAATTTTGATTCCTTTACATTTATTTAAGCATGTTTTACAAGGTAGTGTGTGGTCTATTTTGGAGAAAGTCCCACGCGCAGCTGAGAAGAATTTGCTTTCTGATGTTGTGGGTGGGATACTCTGTATACATCTATTAAGTTCATTTGTTCAAAAGTTTGGTTTAGTTCTAATATTTCCCTACTGATTTTTTGTCTAGTTGATCTATCTATTTGTGACACTGAGGTATCGAAGTCCCCCATTACAAGTGTATTAATGCTGATTTGTTTTTTCATGTCTGTTAATATTTGGCGTATATAGTTAGGAGTGCTGGTATTTGGTCCATCTATATTTATGATTGTCATCTTTTCTTCCTGGATTGTTCCCTTTGCAAGGGTGCAGTGACCTTCTTTGTCTCTCTTACTCAGTCTTGGCTTGAAATCCACTTTGTTTGCAAATAGAATAGCTACCCCTGCTTTTTTCTGGGTTCCTGTCATATGAGGCATTGTTTTCCATCCTTTGACTTTCCACCTATTAATTTATATTTGAATTAAATATGTTTCTTGTATGCAGCATATTGTTGGGTCTTACTTCTTAATCCATTTTGCCAGTCTGCTTCTTTTGATTGGCACATCCAGCATTTACATTAATGGTTATAATTGAGATGCATTGACTTACTTTTGTCATATTATTTTACTGTTGTTGGTTCCCTATTTTTCCTCTCTGTTTAATTACTTGTCTTGACTGGTGGATTAATTCTGTTGTGATTCCTGGAGTTGTAGTCCTCATTGTCCCTTTTCTAGAATGTCCTGAAGAACATTTTGGAGTGCAGGTTTGGTGGTCATGAATTTCTTCAGGTGTTCTTTGTCATGGAAGTATCCTACTTCTCCATCAACTTTGAAAGACAGTTTTGCAGGGTACATCAATCTGGGCTGGAGGTTGTTTTCTTTTAGGGCTTGAAATATTTCACTCCAAACTCTCCTTGACTTGAGGGTTTGTGTTGAGAATGCTGTGAATCTGATGGGCTTTCCTTTATAGGTGATTTGTTTCTTTTCTCTAACAGCTTTTAATATTCTGTTCATGCGTTGTATTTCTGGAACCTTGACTGTTATATGCCTTGGGATAGATTTTTGTGGATTATGGCTAATTGGAGTTCTATATGCCTCACTTATCTGTATGTCAAGTTCTTTTTCCATGCTTGGAAAATTTTCTGTCATTACTTTTGTGAACAGGTTTTTTTTTTTTTTAATGTCCTTTGTGCTATCTCCTGCTTTTTCATTGACTCAGATCAATCTTATGTTATTCCCCTTTGTGTCATCTAGCAGCTGTTAGATTGAGTTTTTGTGGTCCCTTACCATTTTGAAGAATTCTTTCTTTTCATGATCACTAACCACAATTTTGTCTTCTATGTCTGATATTGTATCCTCACATTGTTTCATTCTACTCTCTATACTTTCAATGGAAGTTTTAATCTCTTGGGTATATGTTTGAATCTGTTTCATGGATTCCTTTTCTTTCCTATGTTGGGTGTTTATGGTTTCCATCATTTTCCTAAACTCATTTTTTTTGTTTATTTTTTTTTCTTAATCTGTATCTGCTCTAGAATCACTAATCATATCTTTCATTCTGGAAATTATTTCTGTTTTGATTTTTTCTAGAGTCTTATTCATCTGCTTTGTTACTTCCACTGTTACCACTTCCAAGAGTCCATGTGGGTGGCCTTTGGATTGTTCCACCTCATTCCCCGCTCCCCCCCGCCCCGAATTTCCCTTTGGTAAGCTTGGGTTGTATCTTGCTTGTGTGTCTTCTCATTTTTTCTTTTCTTTCTTTCTCTCTCTCTCTCTTTTTTCCTTTTTTTTTTTTAGTTTAATTCCTGAGTTGGTGGTTGTGAATTGCTTATGGCAGGTAGCTTTATTGCTAGTATTGAGAACCCTTTGGAAACGACTACTTCCTTGGAGATGTCTTCCAGGTGTAGCTGGTTTGGGGGTTTTGAGTCTGTTGCAAGATCCTACTTTTTCAATTTATTAGGGCTGAGAAGATACTGTCTATTTGGCTAGCCCCTGATTCTTTGGCCCTGGCCTATAGTGTTGTTTATGACCCTCAGGCAATCTCAGTCTTCGCATACAAGGAAGAACAACTGATTAGAATAATTCTGTCACCTTGGCTAAAGTAGTACAATCGGTAATAACAACAGCATCAAACATAGCCTAGAAAATGACAAATTGTGGTAATTATTAATTTTCCACCTTTAACCATATGAACTAGAATTGTGGTTATATAACAATATCTAAAATAAACCAGAAACTTGTATACAGTAATTATACCTTCAATGTAGTGATTTTACCCTCAGGGTAGAAAATTCAAAAGGAATTCGGAGGAAAAAATAGAGAAATAGAAGAACAGGAAGAAATGAGAAGCAAGACTGGAGGACAGAGGAAGATAATGCAAACTTTGGGCACTAGTAGAGAAAACAGGAAAAGAGAGAAGGAAGAAATAAAAACAAGGACATAACAAAACAATAACAAGAAAAAACTAGAAACAAATTTCTCATTTATATAAAAACAAGAAAAAAAAAGGAGCGGAGAGAAAAAAACAGTAACAACAACAGGAAAAAAAATGCCCATTTTCAGACATGTCTCTGTGGTCACTGGTAGACAGAATAGGCAGGGCCAGTTACTTGTTGATTAATCCTAGCAGTAGATTTATGGTGTGGTTCAACAGTAAGGCTTTACCACCATTTCCACTGAAGTTCAGCCTGGTCTCTGGCTGTGAGGTTGGAACCCAATTTGTTCAGATAGAGACACACCGTGTATCTTCCACCAGTTTGGACTCAGCTCCTTGCTGGCTTGAATTTGGCTCTTTGGCCTCCTCCAGACTTGAGCTTGAACTCAGCTCTGCCTTGACCCAGCACAGAGAGTCACTGGCAGCTTCTCTAAGTTCTGAGCTTGGCCCCTTTCCAAGATGATGACCAGAAATTGTCCTCTCCTGGGTGACCTCTGAACCCAAGTAACTCACCAGCCACTACAGTCTGCTGTATCCGCCACTCTGTTGCACCCGTGTGCCTTTCTGTGGAGGCCTTTGGGGTCACCAGTAGTCAGTAGTCACTGTGGGTCTGCAGGTTCAAGCTGGTCTCCTACACTGCGAGCCGGAGCTCAGGGAGAAAGCGCCGTCCATCCACTATCTCCTTCTTCTGCACCGAGGTCTCTCTGTTTGCTCTCCTGTGGGCTTCAGTTCTCACTTCAGATCCGTGCTGGGTCCTGGGAACCTACTTCCTTCCTTCTTCTCTTCCTTAAATTGCTATATTTCAGCATCTGGACAACGAATCTTGGAGGACTTTTTTCTCTGCTGTTCACTGCTCTGCCATCTTCCCAGGAGTTTCCCTAGAACTTTTTAATTCCTAACTCAGATTTACCAACTTTGGCTGTAAGTGAGGCTTCCCATCCCTTGAAATCTTCTCCTTTCCTCCCTTCCTTAATTGTATACTTCATAGATCATCACATGTTCCTGTATATTAGTACTAGTTATACATTTGAATTCTTTCTATTAGATTGTAAATTCCTCAGGACAGGAAGTTTCTGATTCACTTTTTTTCCAAGTAGTGTCTTGTTTAAAATTAAATTTAAAGTTTTAGTTAGTGAATGAATGACTTAATAAAATCTCCTTCTAATGTATTAGAAGTTGAATCAATTTGGTTGAATATGCTCCATTTTGATGGACAGCTAACTAGCAATAAGATCTCCAGTCAGACAGTTAAAGATAGACTTCTATTTTTTACTCAGTTTTAAGATTTTTATAATACTTATAATATCTAAAAACTAATTTTTTAAAAGCCAAGAAATACACTTTTAGATGGAAAATCTGCAAATGCCACTCTGTATACACCCTTGACTGTATTTTTAAAAAATATTGCTATACTTGGTATTATTTCAAGAAAGAATTATTTTATACTTACTATGTACCAAACGTCAGGCTAGACTCACAATATGTTCTCTATTTCATGTATAAACGGAAAAAAAATCAGATCATTCTTACTAGGGAGTGATTTTGAATTCCTTGGTAAAGCCATGATTTAGCTCCACTAGCTTCTTTTATCCAAAGAAGGTCAGGACATACTATGCTGCACAGAATTAATTAAGATCAAGAGGCAAAGACATAGAAAAACAATAGAAGAGAAAATGTTGGTGTTTAGGGGATGCTAATCACTCACCAGTCTCTGTTTTGGCTCCTAAGCAATTAAGAGCCGACAAGGAGCCAAATAGCAATTGCAATATTAGCTTTTTAATTGGTTTGGCTGGATTGGTGAACATGACAGAACCTTCTGTGTCTTGCTACAGATGATTGCAACCCCCCCTCCCCATATGAAGAGGAGAAGCTGGAGATGAGCACGCTGCCTTACAAATATGGGATCCAGCCACCAAGAGCTGAACACTTAGGGTCAGAAAGTAGACACAACCCCAGTTCACTCAAAGCCAGATTGGTATTGAGGAGTATGGTGAGAAAGAGGGTAGTTTTTTACATATTTTGTATTGTCACTTGTTTTGTTTTGTATTACAGCCGTAAGCCCATACACAAACACAATAATCTTAGAATCATTTCTCTGATAATCATGTTGAAGAAGGAGGAAAACGCTCATCTGAGAACCTCTCCTTTCAGGGGTGGAAGAGATATCTTTCAAATCTTGTGCTTTGTGCACCTGGAGAGTCATACTATGAGGATATTACTAAGGTTTACTTTAGAGCAGCTGTAGTGACCCACGCTGCACTTTGGTCCCCTGGAGCTGAGGAGAATCATAACTGAATATAGGAACAGAGACTTGAGGGAGCCCTGGCTCACCTTTAGAAGTTGTTTTACTTTCAAGATCTTGGTGTTCTGGTCCTGTAATAAGGATGGCAGCCAGAAAGATCTCTGAAGTGTCTTCATGGTCATTTCTCCACTGTCCTCATGAATAGCCTTTTGCTTGATTCTACCCATATCAGTCCCATCATCAAATGGTATTTTGTCCACATTAGTGTTGTCTTCCAAACCTGCTTTTTCATTATTTATAACATGGGCCAGGTTGAGAATTTTCTAAATCTTTAACTTTTGATTATAAATTCTGTCTCTTCTATTTTTCTCTACTTACATTTGCTTCAGAAAAGTCAAGAGCAGCTCTGCTACACTTTCAACATTCTGTTTAGATATTTCTTCTATCAAGTATCCTATCTCATTGCTCATAAATTCCTCCTTCTGCAAAGCAGTTGAATCCAAGGACAGCATCCAAGTGCTTTAGCCACTTTAAAATAGGGCAGCCTATCATCTTCTTTCTGGTAACATGAACCTCATTTTTATCTAAGACCTCATCAGAATGGCCATGTCCACCCCTATTCCTACGAACATTTTGATCATGATCATTCAGGTGATGACTACGAATGCTGGGGCTTTCTCTATGTCTTGCCTCTTGAGGCTCTCTTCTTCTGTACCTGTCCTCAAACTATTTCAGGTCCATCACAACAATACAGGCTTTTTCTAGCCCGATCCCCAAAACTTTTCCAGACTCTTCCTATTCCCAGGTTTCAAAACTGCTTCTGCATTTCTAGGTATTTGTTATGGAAGCCCACTACTTTCAGTATTGATTTCTATCTTAGTTGATTCTGCCTGCTGTAGCAATATACTTTTGACTGGACAATTTATAAATAATTGAAATTTATTTCTTAAATTTCTTGAGGCAAGTAAATCTAAAGCTAAGGTTCCAGCAGATTTAGTGTCTTGTGAAAGTGTGGTCTTGTTTCTTACATGATACCATCTTAATTTTCACATGGTATAGTGGGAGAGCAGCTGTCTGTAACTTCTTTTATGAGGGTACTAATCCCATTCATAAGTGGGAAACCCTCATGACTTAACTACCTCCCCGAATCCACACATCTTTCTCCTGTCACATTAGGGATTAAGTTCTCATTTGTGAATTTTGTGGGTCATCAGCATTCAAACCATAGCATTTATGTGTCTCAAATTTAAAGTTGAGGGTTTTCTTTTTTTTGTTGTTGTTGCATTTTTATTTGAAGAAGAAGAAGAAAAGAAGAAGAAGAAGGAGAAGGAGAGGGAGAGGGAGAGGGAGAGGGAGAGGGGAGAGGGGAGAGGGAGAGGAGAGGAGAGGAAGAGGAAGAGGAAGAAGAAGAAGAAGAAGAAGAAGAGGAAGAAGAAGAAGAAGAAGAAAAGAAGAAAAGAAGAAGAAGAAGAAAAGAAGAAAAGAAGAAAAAGAAGAAGAAGAAGAAGAGGAGGAGGAGGAGGAGAAGAAGAAGAAGAGAAGAGGAAGAAAAGAAAACCATAACCAGAAAGGAGATTTTGAAATAAAGAGCAATATCTAATTAGTAATTGATGAAAAGATATTTTTGAGAGAAGAAAATCAGAATTCTGGGAAAGTGGCATGGTAAGAGACACTAGTATGTGTCTCACACTGAGATAACAGTTGCATTGGAAGAATGTCTCTAGTGTAACTCTTTTGGAACTATGGACTCTACTGAAGGCTTGCAACTCCCAAGAGAAGGGTGGGGCATAAATTGTGCTTAATTCTGTTCAATTTCAAGTTTTAGTACAGTAGCAGCTACTCACCTCCCACCCAGACCCTCAGAAGCTCGATGGAAGCTTTTAGAACCAGGGTGGACAAAACTGCACTGTTTTCCAAATACCAAGGATTTGTGCTGTGATCACTGATTCCTGCTTCTGATCACAGAGGTGCTGAAAAGAGGCAAGCGGCCTTGGTGCTGACTCCTTTCCATCCCCACCTTTACTTTCTTTTCCCCCCTTGATAGCTACCCACACTTTAAGGAGTAGGACAATCACAAGCAATTTAATGAACAGTGAAAATGAGAAAGTGACCACATATGCCAGGGGAAGGTACAGGCTTAGAAGACATTGACTTTCCACTGTAAGTTGATCCTTATCACAGAGAATGCTTACAGCAGTATAAAATTGAGCAATAAACAAAATCAACCAGCAAGAACCCAGAAAACTCTGAGGTGGGGAGTATTCGATGTCCAGAGTTATTACATTACCAAATCAAATGTCCAGTTTTCAGCAAATCTTGAGACATGCAAAGAAACAAGTACATACAAACTATTTAAAAGAAAAAGAAGATATTATCCCTAAAAAAGACCTGATGTAAGATCTATTAGATGAAGGTTTTAAAGCAACTGTCTTAAAGATGTCCAGAGAACTATTAGATGTATAGGAAGTCAAGAAAATGATACATGAACAAAATAGAAATATTAGTAAAAAAGATTTTAAAAACCTAAAAAAAGAAACCAAAAGGAAATTCTGGACAGTACAGTAATAGAAAAAGGAAAGTCACTAGAGGGATTCAAAAGCAGTTTGGAATATACAGAAAGGAGAATCAGTGAACTTGATGATAATGCAATGGAAGTTTTTGAAGCTGAGGAAGACAAAGAAAGATGTTAAAGAAAAGTAAAACAACCTCACCTGATCCATGGGACACCATCAAGAAGATCAATATATACATTATGGAAGTTCCGGGAAGAGAAGGGGGAAAGAGGCAGAGAAAATATTTGAAGAAATAATGCTGAAAACCTTCCACTTTTGATGAAAAACATAAATAAAGACACACAAGAAGCTCAACAAATTCCATGAAAGATGAACTTAAAGATACTTACTGAGACAAATTATGATCACATTTTAGAAAGGCAAAGTCTTGAAAGCAGCTGAGAAAACCAATTTATCACTCGTAAGTGATCCTTAATAAGATTATCAACAAAAATTTTAGAAGCCAGAAAGCAGCAGGCTTGTATAGTCAAATGGTAAAATTAAGAAAACCTGATGCCCAAGAAACTTGTATGCAGCAAAATTGTCCTTGAAAAATATGATAGAAATAATGACATTCCCAAATAACTAAAAACTGCAGAAGTTTGGCACTGATAGACTTACTTCACCTGGCAAAAAATTCTCAAGGAAGTTTCATGGGTGAAATGAAAAGACTCTAGACAGTAAATTGAAACCAAATAAAGAAATAAAAATCTCAAAAAATGCAAATACATGGACAGTTATAAAAGGTAGTATCATTGTAATAATAATGTGTACCTACCTCTATGTTCTGTTTCATATATAATTTATTAGACTAAGATTTAAAAAACCTATTAGTTTAAAATGTTTTTTATAACTTTGGTTTATGAAGTTTTGTTGTCTGAGTAATTTAAGAAACTAATACATTTAAAATAATTATTAATTTAAAATTTTAGGACATAATACATAAAGATGCGATTTTATGATATCGACAGCTGAAAGTTGGTAAAAAGCTTTAAAGAAATGTTCCAGTAAAAATTAAGCTGATATATTTTCAAATTAGAGTGTTTTATAACATTTATGTTAAATATAATTCCCATTGTAGCCACAAATAAAATAGTTTAGAATATGAGAAAGGGGATGAAAAAGGCATTAAGATGTGTTAGGTACACGTACCAGTTCCCTAAAGGAATGTAAACATCATGTACTACAAAATACACTAATGCAAAAAACACATACACCTGGGCTAGAGCATGATTTAGAATTCATTCTCTCTTGGTAATCCAGGGTCATTCTGAGCTTTCTCTCTTTTTATGCAGCCATTTCTGCCAAGTTTTCAGTTTTCACTAGCAAAGATGTGTGTATGTGTGTGTGTGTGTGTGTAAAATAGTTTTATTTATATACACATGTAATTCATATACCACAAAATTTACCTATATAAAGTGTATAATTTAGTGGACTTTAGTGTATTCAGAGTTGTGAAACATCACTGCTCTTTAAATTTGGAACAGTTTCATCAACCTAAGAAGAAACCCCCATAATTATCAGCAGTCACAACCCATTTGTTCCCTTCTCCACCATTGCCAGGAAGGCAACCAGTAGTCTACTTTCTGTCTGTACAGATTTGTCTAATCTGGCCTTTTCAAATAAAGGGAATGATATAATATGTGGTCTTCAGTACTTTGATTACAGTCTCCTTTTACTTAGCATAAGTTTTTCACGGTTCATCCATGTTATACCTTGTATCAGGACTTCATTCCTTTTTATTGATGAATAACATTCCATTGCATGGATGTAGAATGTCTTGTTTATCTACAGATCAACTGAGGTACATTTGCATTGCTTTTACTTTTTGGTCATCTTAAACAATGCTATGTATATTTATGTATAAGTTTTGTGTGGAAATATATTTTCATTTCTCTAGGGCATATGTCTAATACAGAGGTATTATCTTTGCCTATATATTAGGAATGTAATTGTAATATGGTAACTAATTTATCATTTTGAAGAACTGACAAACTGTTTTCTAAAATGGCTGTATCACTGCATCCTACTAACAGTCTATCAAGGCTCTCAAATTTTTTTTGGTACTTTAGTAAATGCTTGTTTTTTTTGTTTTTAAATTTAGTCATCCTACTTTATGTGAAGTATTATTTCTTATTGCAGTTTTGATTTAGTTTTACTAATGACTAATGCAGTTAAGTATTTTTTTATGTACCTACTAAACATCCGTTTATCTTCTTTGCAGAACTGTCTAAATTCTTTGCTCATTTTAAAAATTGGGTTGTTTCTCTTTATATTGTTGAGTTGTATGAGTTATTTTTACTTTCTGGATGTAAATGTCTTTTTTGATATGTGATTTGAAGCTATTCTCTCCCATTCTATGAATTGTCTTTTTACTTTCTTGATGGCATTCTTTGAAGTACAAAATTATTGTTTTGCAAGTGAAATTTACCTTTTTCCCCTTCAGTCCCTTGTGCCTTTAATTGAGCTCTAATTTTTTCTCTCTTTCTCAGAGGATAAAAGCTGTCAGCTCTTCGGGCTTTATTCAAGAAAACACCTATGAGGCTTATGTGAAGTCTACAGGCTTATTTGGAAGCTATTCAGAGTTTGTTTTCTCGTTAAGTAAAAGATAATTCTTGGTCACACCAAAGAACATTCTTTAAGGGAATATAAACTGTAACTCAGTAGTGATCATAGTTTTTGATGCCATTAAAGTCAGACTCAAATAATCTCTAATTTATAAATATATAATTCTAAATGAAAATATAACTAACTAGGCATTTCTAAGGCCTGAGAAAACTGGATTCTGCATCACATGTATAGGCAGTTCTCCAATGGCCAAAAGGTCTGGTGCTGGCCAAGACAGAAGGCCCACGCTACTATTCAAGAAGGAAAGTAAGTAGGGGACACAGGACTGGACTAGATGCATAGTGTACACTAATATTTACTAAACCATACTACCTCTCAGATTCTGCACTATTTTAAAAATATTGCAGCCTTTATTTAAAACACGTTACAACACATTGTGTTGAGCATTATCATCTCTATTACATAGATAAAGAAAACGAGACTCAGTGATTTAAAGTAAAATGGCTAGAAAGTGGTGAAAGCAGAATTGGAACTCTGATATGTTTGAAGGCAAGAATCATGCTCTTTCTATATATCAGAAACATATTATATCCAATAGTAACTTTAAACAGCATAGTCATTTAGTTACAAATAGGTGCAACTTTCTATTTCAAAGGTAATTAGATACTTAGGTTACCTCTGCCTAGGGAAATCTGAGTATGGGGAGCTATGAATCTCATGAATCTAAAGGCAGAGAGAGGCAGTCATGCGAACAACGAGGGAAACTCCTGTCTCAGACTGACAGCATTGTAGAGGGTCCAGCATGGATCAGTGAAACAAAACACACACATAATTTAATTTGTAATTTATCTATATTTAAGCATAATTTACATAAAGTGAGCTAACTTTCAATATGTGGATCTTTCCTTGGGTTTTAAACAAATAGGTGTACTTGTAAAACTATCATAATCAAAACACAGCATCTTTCCACCAACCCGAGTGCAACCCCCATGCCACTTTGCAATTTATACATCTCTGTCCTTAGACAGTCACTGATCTGTTTTGTCACCACACATTAGTTCCCTGCACCAGAATTTCATATAAATGGAAATATAATGTAGGTACTTCTTTGTATCTGGATTTTTGGACAGCCAAATATTTTTGGTATTCATCCATGTTACTGCATGTATCAGTAAACCATCCCTTTAAATTGCTATGCAGTATTTAAAAAGAATTTCCCAGAGTTTCTTTGTTTCTCTAATTTGCCATCTAACCAAAAGTTGGACATTTGGATTTTTTCGTTTTGGTTATTATGAATAAAGTGGCTATGCATATTTGTGTAGTCGTTTCTAGACATGTGTTTTCATTTCTCTTGACTAAATCCCTGTGAGGAATTGTGGTGTCACAGAGTAGATGATGAAACTGCCATTCTGTTTTCCGAAGTGGCTGTACCATTTTACTGTCCTCACAGCCATATGTGAAGGTGCCAGTTGCTTCATATCCTCACCAATATTTAGCATGATAAGTATTATAAATTTAGTAGAGCTACTAGAAATAAGATAATATTTTATCATGGGTTTAATTTCCATTTATTTGAAAATTTATGTGCAAAACATCTTTTCACGTGTTTCAGGCTATTCCTGTACATGCATATATAGACATGCACACGTAATGCAATATCTTTTTGTTCTTTGCCAATAAATTTTTAATCAAGTGTCTTCTAATTATTGAGATGTAAGAATTCTTTGTGCATTATGTATGCAACTCTTTTCTCAGATTTATGTATTGTAGATCTTTTCTTCCAGCCTTCGGTTTACCTTTTCATTTTATTAATGCAGTCATTTGAAGATCAGAATACATGTGAAAATCCATATGATTGTCTCAATGCATTTTCTCCCCAAAACTGAGCATTCATTTATGATGGTGTGTTGGACTTACTGTGGTCAACTTGAACAGGAACCCCCAGCTGGACTGAGTTGGTGGGTTCTAGGCATAGAGGATCCACCTGAGGATTGTTGCCAATACAACATAAAGGAGAATGGGAGCAGAAGATGGGGGGCCGATGGAAGGAAGAAATGGAAACAAATCTTTTGTAAATAGGGAGGGAGGAGGGGGTGAGGGGAGGGGAATGGGAAAAAAAGAAGCAACAAGATATATCATGTACAGGTGCAAATTCCCTATGATAAATGTTATCAATATGTACATCTAAAATGTACCATTAAAATAAAATTAAAAAAATAAAAGAAGATGGGGAGCCGGCTGTTGCCCAGGAGAAGATCTGCTGCGGCTGGTTTCCCTGAATGAACTTGGCCGTACTCACCACAGGAGGAGCTCTGGGCCTTGCTGTCTTTGGGGACAGCTGCTGTTTGCTTCAGGGGAGCTCTGGTCCCCATCTCTGCTGCGAACATTTTATCCTGATTCCAGTATAGATTTCTTCAGCCTTTTAGTACAGAACATGGTTGTACATGGGACATTGCTGTGGACTCCCAGCACTTGATTGGATTTTTCAGGTCTCTAGTGCCTAGATAGACATTCTGAACTCTTCCTGCGTCTGACTTGTGTATAAATGTTGTAACTTGTATTTGTCCTGTATTAAATCTGCTGTCTTGCAAACTGTTGGCTCTAGAAAGGTAACTAATACAGATAGAAACTCAATAAAATAGCTAGAAGTTTATCAATTGTATTCCTTTATTTTTCTATTATTCCTTGTTTATTACCTATTGCATTAACTTTTACAAATAAGTATTTTCTTAGTCTGTTTGGTTTGCTATAATAAAATACCATAGACTTTAACTGGGTAGTTTATAAACAACAGAAATTTACTTATCACACTTCTGGGTGCTGGAAATTCTGAAATCAAGGCAGTGGCAGATTTGGCATCTTTTTTTTTTTGGCTTATTGAAGGCTTTTTGCTGAAAGTATGAACTAACTGGCTGAGTCTCTTTTGAAGGGCACTAGTCACATTCCTCAAGATGCTACCCACAGACCCTAATCACTTTCCACAGATCTTAACTCTTATCACTGTTTGTGGGGGGGTTAGTGGGCTAGGATTTCAACATATGAACTTCAGAAGACATACTTTCAAACAAAATTGCATTTATCGTTTTCTACTTTCTAATTACTTTGGGTGTTGTTTGTTCTTTTTTTCTTGCTTCTTAAACTGAAAACTCAGATCATTGATATAGATCTTTATTTTCTATTGTAAACTTTGAAAAGTGTAATTTTCCCTGTAGGGAGTTTTTTGAGTCGTTCTCACAGGTTTCGATATGTTGTCTTTAAACTTTTATTCATTTCCAAATTGTTTAAAACATTTCTTGTGATCAATTTTTAAAATGAGGATTAAGTTCAATGTGTTTCATTTAATTTCCAAATAGTTGGAGATTTTATAAGTATAATTTTATTAGTAGTTTTAAAATTTAACTTGATTTTACTCTTAGAATCTATTATTCATGGCTTGAAACCTTGGAAATTTTAAAATTTTATGTACTATCATAAGATCTATCTTGATAGGTATTTCTCATGTATTTTAAAACAGTGTGTATTCTGATAGTGTAGGGTGAAATGGTCTATAATTGTTCATAGTTTAAGTTATTGATAAGGTTAAGTGTTTTGTGTCCTTACTGATTTTTATCTACTTTTCTATTAATTGTTAAGAAATGAGTCTTGGAATTCACCTTTAGGTATGGTTTCATTTATTATCCTTTTCAATTTAGCAGTATTAAAGCATATTTTGAAGCATAATTATTAGCTCTTGCATACTAAGGGATGTTAGGTCTTCGTGAATTATTTATTTACTTTTTGCAGTTTTTACTTTTTATTTAGTGCCTGCTTACATTATGCAATACTTAACATTCCTTGTGGGGAGTTGGTACATGTACATGACACATCTCAATTCTTATTTCATCCTCTTCTCCTGTCCTGCCCCACTCTATCTCTTGATTTCCTTCCCATTTGAAAAAGATCTAGCTCCCTACTTTCTATTATCTTTTATTTTGGTCTTCATTTATATTTGGGGTTTCTCATTTAAGAGAAATCATGTGATATTTAAGCTTGTTTGCTGATTTATTTCACTTAAGATTATGATCTAAAGGTACATCAATTTTCCTACAAATGACACAAGTTTATCCTTCATTATGGTAGAATATTACTTCATTGTGTATAAACACCACAATTTCTTTATGTATTCATCTGTTGATGGATATATAGGCTGCTTCCACTTTTTAGCTATTGTGAATTATGGTGCTATGAACATGGACATGCACATATCACTGTCATATGACGTCTTTAACTCTTTTGGGAAGATAGTTAGAAGGGGAATAGCTTGGTCAAGTGGAATTTATAGTTTAGTTTTTTTTTTTTTAAGAATTTCCATATTGATTTCCTTAGTGATTGTACTAGGTTACATTCCCACCAACAATGTAAAAGTGTTCCTTCTTCCCTGCAGACTCACCAGCATTTGTTATTTGATTTTTTTATTATAACTGTTCTTTTTGGACTGAAATATAGTCTCTGTTATTTAATAAATGATGCTGGAAAAATTGGCTATCCACACGCAGAAGACTGACTCTAGATCCATATTCTTCACCGTGTACTAAACTAAAATGAAAATGAATCAAATATCTACATGTTAAAACAGAAACACTTAATATGCTGGAAAATAAAATAAATAAAACTCTTAAAGACGTAGCTGTAGAGAAGAACTTTCTAACAGAACTTTAATTGCCCAAGAAACAGTACCAAGAGTCAACAAATGGAATCAAATTAAAAAGCTTTTGTATAGCAAAGGAAACAGTCAACAGGGTGAAGAGACAACCTACAGAATGAGAAAAAAAAATTTTGGCCACCTATTTCTTGGACAGGATACTAGTATCTAGAGTATATAATAACTAGACTCAGAAAAAAAAAATAGACCCCACAATATAAAAGATCCAATAAAAAGTGAGCAATAGAAATGCATAGATACTTTTCAGAAGAATTCAAAATTGCCAATAAATACGTGAAAACAAAAAGCCCAACATTCCTGGTCATTACAGAAATGTGAATATCCTTCTGTTTATTTTGATCTCCTTTGCTATTGCTTTTCCTGAAGTCTAGTTTATCTAAAATTGTTGTAGCTCCTTCAGCTTTCCAGGATTAGCTATTTCAAAAAATAAAGCTTTGAGATATAATTCGTAGTCCTACAATCTACCTATTTAGAGTGTAAACTCAGTGGTTTGTAGCCTATTCACAGGTATAAGCAAAAATCACTAAGTCACTTTCTTTATCAGAAAATGGAATCCAATATGTTGTAGGTATCAGTTTCCTTCCTTACACCCTTATGTAGACATAAGCTACTCTCTGTCTGCATACATGTGCCTAAGCTGTAAAAATAATGAAATACAGAATTTTGTGCCTGGATTCTTTGACTTATAAGTTTTCAAGGTTCCTTCATGTTATAGCATGTATAGAACTTCATTTCTCTTTATTAATAAATAATAGTCTCTCATATGAATTCAGAATATTTTGTTTATCTAGTCATTATTTGGTAGACATTTGTTTTGCTTTCATTTTGTGGTTATCACGAATAGTATTGTTGTAAACATTTACATACAAGTTTTTGTGTGGACATATATTTTAATTTCCCTTGGACACATGTCTGATATATAGATATCTTTTATTATCTACATATCAGAGGTCTCATTGCTGGGTCATATGATAACTCTATTTTTAACCTTTTGGAAAATCAACCAAAATATTTTGCATCATTTAACATCCCACAGTCAATGTAAGAGTGTCCCAGAAAATTTCTATATTCTTGAAGACAATTATTTTTATATGTCTTTTTGAATTTAGTCACTATAGTAGGTGTGAAGTAGCACATCGCTGTGTCTTTGCTTTGATTTTCCTTATGAATAATGATGTGTGGGACTTTTCCTTATACTTCTTGTCTATTTGTTTATCTTCTTTGAGGAAATTTCTATTCAGATTCTTTGCCCATTTTGCAATTGGGTTATTTTTCTTTTTATTACCAAGTAGTAAGTACTGTTTGTAGATCCTAGATAAAATGTCCTTATCTGATACATGAATAGCAATTATTTTCTCACCTTCTGTGGGATATATTTTCACTTTCCTGGTAGGGTTCTTTTTTTTTTTTTCAATTACAGCCAGGTTTATTTACCAAGAGCACATATTGATACATTGTGTATATATATACATATATATATATATATATATATATATATATAAAGATCACATTCATCATAATTAATTTGTACCTGTACATGATGTATCTTGCTTTCTTCCTCCTTCTCCATCCCTCCCTTCCCCTCCCCTTCTGGTTTACAATAGTTTTATTTACATTTTCCATTTTTTTCCTCTTTTTCATTTCCTTTCTTTTTCCCTTCCTTCCTTTTCCTCTCCTCCCTCTCTAGTTCTCTTCCCATTTGAATATATCTTTATTTTTCATGATATCTATTATACCCTTTTGTCCTTATTTACACTTACAGTTTCTCATATCAGAGAAACAATTTGCTGTGTACTCATGTGTGTCTGATTTATTTTACTCAAGAGTATGTTCTCAAGGTGCATCCACTTACCTATAAATGTTTCAAGTTTATCCTTTTTTTATGGAAGAGTAGTCTGGTAGTGTTTTTTGAAGCACAGAAGTTTTTAAAAATATATATATTTTGATGAAGTACAAATTAAATCTTTCTTTTGTGATTTCTGCTTTTGGTGTTACATCTGAGAATCCATTTCCAAATCCAAGGTCATGAAGATTTACTCTTATATTTTCTTCTAAGATTTTACTGACTTTTTTAATGTATTGCATACAGGATAGGTCTTTATTTTAATTTTTGTGCATGTTGTCAAAGAACTTCAATCTTTTGCTTGTGGCTGACTAAATGGTCTCTGTACCATTTATTGAAAAGGCTGTTATTTTGTCACTGAAGCATCTTGTTGCCCTTGCTGAGAATGAAACCTTAGACACATAGTTTTATTCCTGAATTCTTATTCAATTCCATTGATTGACATGTTCAGCTTTGCTAGTACCACAGTCTGGTTGCTCCATAGTAAATTTGGATATTTTTGAGTCTTCTGTTTTTTCAAATTACCTTTGGCTCTTTTATATCCTCTGCAATTCTGTGTAAATTTTAGAACTGACTTGTCTTTTTTTGCAGAGAATTGTGCTAAAATTCTGACAAGAATTTTAAGTCTGTTGCTTAGTGTTACCATTTTAAGTCTTCAATTCCATGAACACTGGATACTTTTAATTTAAATATTCTTTAATTTCTTTCAAACATATTTTATAATTTTTAGAATATAAATTTTGTACTTTAAATATCTTCTAAGTATTTTATTTTTATGCTATTGTAAATAGCATTGTTTTCTTAATTTCATGTTTTGGATTTTTTCATTGAATTTGTTTAGAAATAGAATTGATTTTTAAAATATTAATATTGTATCCAGTTATCTTGTTGATCTTCTTTATTAGTTTTAAATAGATTCCTTGGGACTTTTTATGTCTAAGATCATGCTGTTTTCAAATAGAGATTAGATAGTTTAACTTCTTTCTTTTCAGCGAGGTGCCACAGTTTGATTAATTACCTAATGAAGCTGCTGGAACCTTGAGTACAATGTCGAATAGAAGCATTTACATTGGAAATTCTTGTCTAGCTCCTCATTATAGTGTGTGTATGTGTGTGTATCTACGTCTGTATGTCTGTGTGTGTACTTGTGTGTGAAATATCTAGTCTTTTATTATTAAGTATGAAGCTTTAAGTTTTGCTTAGATGCTTTTCATAAGTTTGAGGACATTCTTTTTGTTTCTAATCTGTTGAGTGTTTTTATCAGGTCAGTGTTCAATTTTATAAAGTGTATCTCAGTGGTCCCCAGCCTTTTTGGCACCAGGGACCAATTTCATGGAAGACATTTTTCCCATGGACTGGCATGGGGGAGGGTCGGGAGGGATGGTTTCAGGAGGATTCAAAGAAGTCTACAACCTAGATCCCTCCCGTAGCAGTCCACAGTAGTGTTCATGTTCCTGTGAGGATCTAATGCCACTGCTGATCTGACAGCAGACAGAGCAATGGGAAGCAACTGTAAATACACATGAAGGCCCACTGGGTGGCCCACTGTTAGCCTCCTGGTGTGTGATCTGGTTCCTAACAGGCCATTGACCAGTACAGGATCGCTGCTTTATATATTAAGATAATCATGGGTTTGCTGGTTAGCTTTCCATCATTATAGCAAAATATCTGAAATAACTAACTTATAAAGAGGGAAAAGATTTATTTTGGCTCATAGCTCAGTAGGCTCCAGGCAATAGTAGATTGTTACTGTTCTGTGGGCCTGGTACATCACAGTAGGGGCACAGAGCAGAGTAAAACTGCTTACATCACGAGGACGAGTCAAAGAAAGCAGAGGAAAAGACTAGGACCTCTTTGTCCTGTTGGGGATGGGCTACCAAATGAAAGAACTTCTCACTAGGCTCCACCACGCCAACGGTGGCACCCGGGACCAAGCTGTGACCCATGGTACTTTGGGGGGACACGCAACATCCAAATCATATTAGTGGTTTTTGTCTTTTATTCAATTATTATTATGTTATATTAATTGATATTTGCTTGTTAAAGGCATTATTATATTAGTTGATTTTTGGATGCTTATCCAGAATTATGCTTTGTCTGGTTTTGGTGTCACAGTGATACTGATCTCCTTGAATCAAGTGGGAATCATTTTTTCTTCTTTCCTTTTTTTTTTTTAAGTTTCTAAAAAATTGGTATCCTTTAAATGTTTGGTAGTATGTACCATCACAATCTGGGCCAGTTGTTTTCTTTTTCTTTTTTAGACGGGAGGTTAGTTTTATGATTAGTAATTCAATTTCTTTACTTGTTCTACATCTATTCAGATTGGTTATTTCTTCTTGAGTGAGGCTTTTACTTTCTAGGAATTTGTCCATTTCATCTAAATCATATCAAAATTTTATTGGCATGCTATTGTTCAAAATATTCCTTTATAACTTCATGGCTCTTGTAATATGCATTTTCTATCTGTTTTTCTTGGTCAACCTAGCTAAGTATATATTAATTTTGTTGATCTATTAAAATCAGATTGAGTTTTATTGATTTTTCACTATTGCATTTCTATATTCTATTCATCAATTTCTGCTTTTATACATAGTATTTCCTTCCATCTGCTTGCTTCACTTTGCTGTACATTTTCAGTGTCTTAAGGTGGAAGGTCAGAGTATTGATTTCAGATGCTGCTTCTGTTTAATATATACACTTACAGTTATAAATTTCTTGTAAGGACCATTTTAGCTGTATCCCAGGAGGTTTGATATGCCGTGATTTCATTTTCATTCAACTGAAATTATTTTATAATTTCTCTTTCTATTTTTTTCTCTACATATTACTTTTAACCCTTATACCAGTGATGGTAAAGCTTCCAGAGCTTTCCATGATACAGGCAGCCCACTGTGGCACACATGCCATAGTTCTGACACCACCGTTACAATATTGTTTTTTTCATACTCTTTTTAAAACTTATGTTTGGATCATGCGTCAATCTGGCAATTTATTCCTGTAACTCTAGTATTGACACGATTTAAACTTAATGTAATTGTTATTACTGGACTTTGTGTAATTTGCTATTTCCCTTTATCCTCTGTGTTCTTGTTTCTATTTTACTTATTTTCTGCTTTGTTTAAAACAATTACATAGTTATGGATTTTATTTTATTCATCACCACCTTATTAATTATACTTCTTTTTTTTTGTTTTTTGTTTGCTTGTTTTTGTTGTTTTGAGACAGGGTCTTAGTATGCAGTTCAGGCTGGCCTTGAACTCATTATGTAGCTCAGGCTGGCCCTAAACTCACAGCAATCCTCCTGTCTCAGCCTCCTGAGTGCTGGGATCTGTTTTATTTTTTAGTTGATTTTTAGTTGATTATGTTCTTGTTACAATACACTCATTAACTCATCATAACGTATCGTCAAATATTATTTTGGGAGATGTATAATGTAAAAAACATTGTCTCATTTTCTCATTCATCTTTGTTATTGTTTTCATAATTTGACTTTTGTATATGTGTTAAATTTCATACTATATTATTATGTTTGTTTTAAATAATCAATTATTTTTTTTAAACATTAAAAATTTTTAATATTTTTTAAAACATTAAATACACTATAACTATAGTGTATGCACTATATTTAAAACATTAAATACACTATAAATGTTCTTTTTTCAACTTTTCACTTACTGCTTCAGGCACTCTTCATTTCTCACTATGGGGATACAGTTGATCTTAGCCAAAAGGCTGAGAAGCGATCATTATGGAGATAAATGTTTATATTTGATATCATTTGCTTTCATTCCAAAGCACTTTCCTTATTATTCTTGTATTCCTGATGTGAAGTGAGGAGTGCTCTGGATTTCTTTGTCTAAATATCTTTATTTTACTTTAATTGTTGAAGGATATTTTCCTGGATAAGGAATTTTACATTGATAGATTTTCTTAGTCTTTTTTTTTTTGTGTGTGTGGTGCCAGGGATTGAACTCAGGCCCTTGTGCTTGCAAGGCAAGCACTCTAATCATTGAGCTAAATCCCCAGCCCCTAGATTTTCTTAGTGTTAGTGTTTTCTTAGTGTTCAGTTCTTTACTTATTTGGGAGGTTTTTAGAACATTAAAGATGCCCTGTTTTTTCTTTTGTTTTCTAGTTTGCATGTATAGCGGAGAGAACATGAGTATGTGAATTGACATTGGACTGTTTTCTGTTTTATTTGTTTTTATAAGAGATATGACAGGGGTGAGGACCAAGTCCACAGAAGTACGTGTCTCCAGTGGGGACATGGAAAGGGCTGTGAGTGTTGTAGGTGGGTTGGGATCACAGACATTGCTTTGAGGCTGCATCTGCATGACAGTCACACTATTCTCACTTGATAGCATGGTTATTTGGGTCGTTTTAGGTGGATAAATAAAAATTCTGTAGTTCTCCTTCATGCCACTGTTTGATGTCCCTACAGGGACAAAGGAGTTAAGGGGAGTGGTGCAAGAGAATGATTATAGAGGGGCCCACAGTGTGATACCTGATGTCAGACTCCACACTTTTGTTAGACTTGTGACTTTAAATGTGGCATAAACGTGTGTGTATTTCAATCTTCTCATCCAAAAAATGGAGATAGAAGAATACCTACATTCTGCCAGGCATGGTGGTGTACTCTTTTAATCCCAGCACTCTGGGAGACTGAGCCAGGAGAATCGCAAGTTCCAGCCCTGTCTGGGCAGCTAAGCAACTGTGAAAGACTAATTCTTAAAAAGGATGGGTGGCTGGGGATCTAACTCAGTGTGAGGCTTTAAGCCCCATTTTTGGGGATGGTGTTTCTAGATGGTGTGGCTTTATATTGAATATTTTAATACATATAGTATACTTGAACCAGTGCCTCACACATAAGTGCTCAGTATATGTCTTCTCCTACTATTATTTTTATTGGTGTTGTTATTATGAACCATACCTTCCTAACAAGTCAAGAACAGAAGTAAATTCTGAAAAGAGTAAATTTCTGGTAGAAAATTAAAAAGTAGTAGAATGATGGTACAAAAATCATACAAACACTGAATATACATAGAAATATAGCAGTGTTAATAGAACAAAATTTGGTAGGACAAAAAGCTGCTGTTGCAGTTGAAGGTTAGTATTCAAGATTTCAGGAATGATAAGATTTCTGATGATAGAATTGATGTTTTGGAAAAGGGATAAAGTGGTAGGTTGTACTGTTGTTCTTCACTGTGCAGTATCTTTCCCGAATGACAGCTATACATTATTTCCCCTTAGATGTGCTCTGCAGTGATTCAGTCTGGAAGGGACATGTGTCTGTGCCTCATAGAGTCAAGCTTGGCCTTGTGTCTTGCTGTGGTCAATGAAATGTGACCAAAAATGATACTGGCCATTATTGGGGAGTAGCTTTCAAAACTATCACGTAGTTTTGCCTTTTTCATCTTCCCACCCTGCTTCTCATTTTTGTTGTACCACAAACGCTCACTACGTTGTAGTCAGGGACTGTTCCTTCTGTCTAAATCCCAAACTTCTAGTGACTTTTAGAGCAGAACTATAGATTGCTAGCAACTGCCATTTACCATGAGCAAAGCATAGGCCTACAGTGTTTTAAGGAGTTGAGATGTTAGGTTGTTATATTCTACCACATAAGCAAAGATGACTAATAGAGACAGAATGGTTGATGCAGATTGGAAGGAACTGTCTTTGGAGATGAGAAACTAAAAAACCTGAAAAGCTAAGCTTTCCAGAGACCGAGGTCATCGCTTGAATATGGATATTTCAAAATATAGTGATAGGAGTTAGATCATAAAGGAATACTGTAAGCTAGGAATTCAAGATGTCAGTGAATGAAGACATGGTTACAAAATACTGGTAGAAGTAAAAAGTGAAGTTGGATGCTTTAGAGGAGGAGCAATTTTTATATGAGGAATAGACAATGCAGTTGTTATAAGGAGCAAGAAGAACAAATTGTACCTCATGGTCTGCTAGTGCAAAATATATTGGCTTACATTGCAAAGGTTTGTATGGGAGACGGGGACTTTGGGATGCAATTTTTAGTAGATGTAGTTTCATGAAGAGAATGTGAAATGACATTGGGTCATATGAAAGAGTTAGTTAGTAACAGATTGGGAGTTCCAGAAGGCAGCAATAAGGATTTAGGGGAACGAGAGGAGTGAAGAATTGGGTCAGAGTAGCAGAACAGGGGAGGATATGTTATTTGGAGGTGGAGTGATGAATAGAACAGGCGTCTTGGACTTCAGTTTATGACTAAAGTCTGAGAAATGGGAGGCTCTAGGGCAGTCATGGTGGGAAGCTGGCAGCATAGTCTTGAGTGATTCCTCTGATGTTGTAGTGGTATCCAGGGTGGATAATCCTTCACATTCAAGTCTATTTTTAGATATTTTCAGAAGGTTTCAAGGTTTTGCCCTTTGTCTGTGGGTCTTTCTCCAACCTCCCATTCCAATCTATCGGTATTAATGTTTCTAGTCTCTCACAACTGAAGTTATTTGCATGTAATATCAAGTTTGCATACAACATCAAATGGTTTAGGGATTTTTCTTTCTTGCATAAATTCCCTTTCAGAATGGGTTTTCAAAAACATTACTAGGTCTTTGAAGGAAATACATGTAATTGTAATATCTCTGATGCCCCTTCAGTTAACTTATCTCTGCCTGTATAGATTTGACTTTTTCAATGTTAAGTCTTCCTTGTGGATACAGACAGACAGAACATTTCAGGATCTTAAGAGACATTATTATCTGAATGTTGCTAGGTGCTCATAATGGTAATAAAATTATCATTATATGTCATTAGATCATGTAATATTTTGTACTTTCTTTTTTATTACAAAATGATTGCTTGCTAAAGTTAGGAACGTTAAAAAAAACCCCACATTAATAATTAAACAAAAATGGGGTAATTGCTCTTGCATGAGCAATTGCTGGTTTATTAAATTGCTTACTCTCCGAATATTGCTCAGTGTTCAAACACGAAACTAGCAGTCATTAAGATTGTCAAAATGATAGTCCCTATTTATTTAATACCTCTCCATAGTGGCCTCAGGTAAGTAAATCATACATGGAATGTTACGTTGAAATGAACATAGACCTTGAAATCTTTGAATGAATTTCTGCCTTGATTATTCTTCTCTGCAAATATTATTAAGTGAGGTCACCTTTGCATTGACAAATCTTGATTTTGTGGTTGGCTTCCATTTTTAAGACAAAGAAATTAAATCTACAAACATTAGGAAGATTTCGATAGTAGAATAAAGAAGTTGATAAATGCTCTATACTGTAAAGTAGGGATTTCTCTGAGTAGACTGAGTTTTGTGAAGACTCAAAGCATCTCTCCACGCTCCCAGTGGGAACAAGCCTTCTTCTTTACCACTGTCCTCACTGAAGTTCTCTGAGGGGAAAATTGTAAATGGGTGATGGTGGTGGTAGTAATGAGAGGACAGTGATGATGGTATTTGCAGGTTGTTTCTTTGGGGCTAGCTAGTTTGCATTATGTTCGTACCCTCAGAAGACCCAACAGCAGAATTGGCTGTTGATACTCAAGGAGGTGACCTAACATGTCCTGAAATCACCCAAGTGGCAACTGGTGGTTATGTTTGAATGAAAATGTCCCCTGAACTGCTTGTGTGTTCAGAGGTGGGGCTTTCAGAAGGTGATTGGACTGTGAAGGTGCCACACTCATCGGTGGGTTCATCCACTGATGCATTTGTAGCTAGTATGCTGTCAGGAATCAGGGCCTGGATGGAGGAGGCGGGTCACTGGGGTGTGAACTGGCAGAATGTGTTCTTGTCTCTAACCTCTTCCTCTCTCCCTGGCTCTTGCTTGTTCTCTCTGTTCCTTGGCACCTTGAGATGAAAAGCTTTTCTCTGCCAGGCCCCCTGCCGTGTTACTTCTGCCTTGGAGTCAGCCAACCAGGAATTGAAATCTCTGAAATTAAGAAGGAAAACAAATATTTTCTCATTTCAATTGTGTATATCAAATGTTTGGTTCCAGACACGAGAATGTCAACTGAATCACCGGATGAATGGGCTTCCAGATACAGGACTGTCTTAATGTCATGTTGACTCACACAAATTTGTATCACCTTTCCAGATGTCACTGTTTTTTTCTTAGGCCCCTTTTTTTGTGGGGCAGAGAAAAAGTCCTTATCTACTTAATTATTTATTAAAATTGTCATCGCCATAGTAACAATCACTTTCATGTTCATTATTTCTATTGATTGTCACAAAAAGCCATAAGGTAGGTATTACTGCCAACCCTACCTCCGAAGATCACAGAGTTTATGTGACCGGCTGAATGCCACATAGTTTATAAGGCGAAAGCTAGTGATTTTGCCCAAGACTTCTAGTTCCGTACCATTGGGTTTCTTGTATGGTTTTTTTTTTGTATTGCAAGTAACATTTTACAAACTGTTTTATGAATATTAATTAATTTTACTTTCATGGTAGTGCATGATACAATTTTATTCTACATTAGGAATTTTATTATATTAAGATTTGTCTAGAAATTGCTCATTTTTAGGATACATTAGATCATTCCCGAAGTCTGTCTCTGTTTTTCTGTTACCAGATAGAATGTAGTCCTAAAATGGGTGCCAACAAATATGTCATGTTGTAAAACTTTTTAATTAATATATTTTGCAATATATAGTAAATACATTCATCTTGGGGGAATTGCAACATATGCAAATCACATCTCAATCCTTTTTACTTCCCCTTCTCCTTTCCTTCCTTCCGTCACACAGTTTATCTTCTTGTAAATATGTCTTTAAGACTAAAATATCTGTCAGTAAACACAAATCTCAGCCTTCCTGGTCTCATGAAAGCATTCAGAAAGCAAGATAGATAATGTAGACACTCTTGGTTCCTTCTCTTTGCCAGCTTCTATTGGATAGGGATGATGCACTAATATTTTTTTCCCCTCGCTCGTGAACTGTTGCCTAACATCATTTTGCTGTTTAGAAACAGTGCTATGATTTGAACCCAGGCTTCTGGCCTCAAAGCCAGTGTTCCTCCCAGTCTGACATGCCACCTGCCTACACTCTACAATATGAGAGACTGTCAGGCCTTGGCCCACCACGCCTCCTCAGAGTGAATTCATTTCCACCTTTCTGGGCTCCTCTTCCCCAACACCCTTGATAAATATTTATTCAGGTTCTGTGACTCAGCTCAAATACTACTTCACTGACTCACCATCATTTATTGACCACTGACTCTACGCTAGGGGCCATGTTGATGTTTAGGGGAAAAGTTAACTAGAAAGACTCAGTTTCTGGTCAAAAAATGCAATAGGGTGAATGTGGGGCGGGAATAAGACAAATCAGTAGCTGTGTGGTAAATGTCAAAGGAAAAGAACGCAAGAGACAGAAGAACTTTAGCATTATCTTCTAGTATGTCTTCCACCATCCTACGTTCTGTGCCACTAGAGAGAAAAGCTTAACCCCCAGCAGTAGGACCTATGGCAAATTTGAGCTTCCAATATAATCCAGCTCAATATAGCAACCACATAGTTCTCTAATGCTTAGAAAGCTGGGAACCCAGTACTATGAGCCTGCTGGGATGGTTTTGATGAATGCTAAGTAGCCACCACACCAAAGTTGACTGTGCTGTGGTCATATTCAGATTCTACTATGTAGATCATAATCTCGGTGAATCACATCTGTCTATAGCCTTGTGCTCATTTTCTGCTGATCTCCAGAGTGCATTTCCACTTTCCAGAATGACCGGAGGGTTCACCTCCTGCCCTAGCAAGCATCGCCCCTCATGTCAAACATCCACGGGGCACAGTCACCTCATAATCTCTCAACCCTTTATCACCAAGAGCAGTCATCAACACTGATCTTGAATCTCCACCACTTGGGCTCGCTGCAGACCCACCTACATCATCACTCAGAATCCCACACCTCCAGGATCTTTCCCTCTGAAGTGTCACATGGCTGGGTCTCACCCTTCAGTCATTCTGTTTCACACACCATCACTGACTGATACTCCTTTGCTCTGGCAGATCGAGCATCTAGTCTTTGGGTACTGAGCATGTCTTTGTCTGTGTAAGAAGAATCACAGTTTTTTTTGGGGGGTGCTGAGGATTGAACTCAGGGCCTTGTGCTTGCTAAGCAAGTGCTCTACCACTTGAGCTAAATCCCCATCCCCAAGAATCACAATATTATCTTGAGGAATCATTGTAAACATTAATTTAGATGAACTGTAACAGTATTTTTGGCTCATTTTCTCACACAGTTTGCACCACTTCTGTGACATTCACCACACACTGCTCGTGGCAAGATAATTAGGGCAAATCTTTTCTGTCTCCTTTTGCACTCTAATCCGAAGAAGGAGTACATCATATCTCTCATGAACCTTGAAGATAATATACGATAAACAGATAAAAGATCATAAACTTTTTAAAGAAGAAAATGACATTTTTGTATCCTTAAGTCCTTTTTGATTCACCATTTTAATATTACCCTCTCTCTTTATTGAGAAGATTGTTTAAAAATAGAGTAAGACAAGTTTTTCTGACATGATTCTCTTTCTTAGAACCAAGCTTCTCATACATGTTTCTGGCTTAGCCATACAACAACAGCCTTTGAACAGTCAGAATCCGAATGGCAGGTTTTGCAGCTGACTTTGGGGTTGGGGGTTTAGTATAACTGATTCTCAGCCATGGTGACCTTGACCAGCTTTTCTTTTCTTTTCTTTTTCTTTTTTTATAAAACCTACCACCTGTCCCATTTCCCTCTGTATTGTCACTGTTTAGAGATATGAGGCCCTGGTCTTGTTGGCAGACTGCCAGGGTTGTGAAATTTCCCTGACACTTTCTCTTGGTGCCATGGCTTCATTCCCTTTGGCCGGTCTGTTTATGATTTAATAGCAATTATCAGGCACATGCTATCTGCAAAGCACGGTGTCTATATAAGGGGAAAACAATCTATTCATTCATGGATGTACTTGTTTTTTGAAAATATTCTTAGACTCGAGAATTTCTCCCATGTGTGTCCTCATTAAGAGTTTAGTATCTAAGATAGGATAACATGCCCACATTTTATGCAACAATTAACATTCCTAAGAGAATAAAATGAAGGGTCAGGGCACAATGATCTCTAAAACCTCTTCCACGTGTTAGAGACCAGGCAACTTCTATATGAATTCAGGGTCATTCCTGAACTACACGAATGATCCCTAAGCCTGAGGTTTGTTTCAAGGCTGAGTCACCTGAAAATCTCTGATGTGTTCAGGCGCATAGTTACAGCCAACTTGCAGATGATTATTATGAAGAATGATAACCAAACATTATGATCATGTCTACACGTGGTCAGTGAATCAAACCAAATTGGGAGTTTAGCCATGATTGATTTTCTTGGCATCCTGCTAGGTGATGACTGTTTTATAGGAGCAAATGAGTGGTTTTGCGAGTGGTGGCGCCATGCATCCCTAGCCAAATTGGTGACTGTGTCTGCCACCTGGGGTTTTGATGGCAGGAAGCTGTGTCCTGGTTTCTGGCCAGCTGACTCGGCCACAGTCTGGCCTCAGAACCAATGATATTCCCTAAAATACTATACCAAATATTGCTCCAGTCCCACTTACAAGGAGCTGAAACAAACTCTTCTCCACTCCTCTACTTTCTAGCTTTATTATTTTGGGGGAAAAAGAAATACTTATTTTCTCTAAGCCTTGGTTTCTTCATATGTAGTATATGCAAAATATCTGCTTCACAGGGTTGTAGTGGGAATCATAGGAAACTTAAAGATCTTAAAATAGGGTAGGACTCCAGTACATGTTTTTTTTCCTTTTGCCACATCTTCCGTTCCTTACCCAAAACTGTCATATCCTTTGGCACAGCTAAGATCTGAAAGTTTAATTGCAAAAATTATTCACTGGGTCAAAAACATATCCCTGGTTAAATCCCACCCTCCACCCACTGTGCTGCGCCCACACGGAGGAACCTCTGCAGGAAGGCACACACATGCTACTTGACTTTACTCTCATCGCCGGTAATTACAATGGGATTCCAGACAGCAACAATCTGGGGTGCTCACTCTTCTCCCCTTCCCCATGACAATTGCATACTCTTTTTTCCCTCAAAGTACAATCGCTTCCTCATCAACTACATTCTCAGTTAGTGACTATCTTCCCATTTCACTGCGAAAGAACGAGATACTCAGAAGATGACTTCTGCAAGCTCCCACCCTTGCATCTACTCTTTTACCTGTACCTCTGTGCACACATTCTCTACCTCCTTTCTTGTTTCAGAGATGAATTCTTTGCCCTTCATCAAAGTCTATCCTCCCCCTTAAGTATACACTTCAAATCCTCTTCACAGGATTTTCTTTATTGGACTTTTTTCAACGTAGAGTGTACATGTGTTGGTTCGTGCTATTTTAAAAACATAAAACTGTTGTCCTCTCCACCATTTTTGGTTTGTTTGTTTGTTTGGGGGGGATCAAAATCAGGGCCTTGCACTTACCAGCCAAGTGCTCTACCACTGAGCTAACTCCCCAATCCTCTCTCTGCTTTTGACTCAGCTAGGGTGCCACTTCTTGCACGCAAAGCTCACATAAACATTGCTCTTGAGTTTGCTGTCTCAGGGTTTCCCTTTCCATTCTTTCTACACTCACTGTAGGCAAGGCTACATCATGGGACTAAAGTAACCCTTGCTGTAGTCACCTGTTTGTCTGTGTCCTAAATCTAGCAATAATCTTCCAATTCTAGTTTTAACTGACCTATTAGCAGCATTTGGTGCAATTGATCATTTCCTCTTCCTCTCTATACCTTTTCTTCACTTCTCTCTCTCTTGGATTTTCTCCAGCCTCATTTGTCTTTCTCTTTTCATTAAATACTAGAAGTGCCACAATAACTAATAGAGCAGCATCATCTTTTTAATTGTTGAGGCTGAACAATTTGGAGTTACTTGTGATTTTCCTTTTTCTTATTTCTCACACCCAATCCATCTGTAAATCTTTTGTGTGTGTGTGTGTGTGTGTGTGTGTGTGTGTGTGTGTGTGTGAGGGGGTGGTGCTGTGGATCGAACTCTGGCCCTTGTGCTTGCTAGGCTAGCACTCTACCACTTGAACTAAATCCCCAACCTCTCCATCTGTAAATCTTATTGGCTCTGTCTTCAAAACATATCCAAAATCTTCTTTCTTACCTGCTTATATGCTACCACCCTGGTCCAAACCACCATATTCTCTTTGAATTATTGCAGTCATTTCCTGACTGCCCTGATTCTTAGTCTTGTTAGAATCATCAGTCACCTTTTAAAAATGAATGTCAGATCATCTTATTCATCTCCTCAATGCCACCCAGGGCTCTCACCTCCCTTAGAGTCCAGAGACCTTACTATGATCCGCAAGGTGCTATCTGCTCTGAGTGATCTGTTGGGCTTACTGATACCATCCAGTTTGTAATGTCAAATGGTTATGCCTGATTGTTAACTTACTTTATGTGTCAACAATATTTGACTCAATGGATCATCCTCTCCTCTCTTGTTCTGGAAATGTTTTCTTTAGTTGACTTGAAATACATAGTTTTTGGATTCGTTGCCTACATCACTGGCTATTTCAAATCAGTTCTCATTGCTTCATCCTTTTCCTTTTCTTATTTTCTAAATGTTGTGGTAGCCCAGGGCTTGCATTGGGATATTTTCTTTCCTCTCTCTTATTCTATATTCCCATGGTTTTAAATATCATTTATATGCTGATGCCACTCAAGTTTATGTGTCTAGACATGCACTCCGGGTATGTCTAGCCCACTTCTCCACTGGGTATCTAAAAGGCATCTCAAAACTTAATATAAACAAAAGGGACACTTTAAATTTTCAACCCTGACCTTATGATTCTTATTCAGCGCTTCCCATCCTGGTAAATGATACAATTTTCCCTTACAGTTGTTTGTGGTAGAACCAAGAGAAATTAATGTTTCTTGTTTTTCCTTCTCCTACATTCAATCCACCAGCAAACACTGCTGAGTCTATATTTGAAATATATCCTGAATTTGACATAAGTTAAAGAAATAAAAGATGAATAAATGGATGGGTGGGTAGATAAAAATGGGCCTAATTTTAATCTCTTTCTATTCTTTTGGAAACTGCTCCAAAGGAGCCCTTTAGAATATAAAATGAAAGGACTTCATCTGAAATATTCTACATTAGGTTCTACTGCACATTGTAGGTGGCCAACTAGTTAATGAAATTCAGAAAATTATTATATTATTAAGCCACAAATAGTGAATGAACAATGCATTTTTCTTTAAATGGCTCCAGTGCTTTACAAAAATGCTAAAATATTTAAATCTAATCAATTTAGAGAAAAAGTCAGCTATACCCTTTTTATGGACTGAGAAAATGAAATATTAAAAAGTAATGTGGGAAATAGTTTCGTGAGTCACTTAATTGTAGATGAGAAAGATGGAAGTAAGTAGACGAGTTAGGAGGCAATTTCAGGAAAGCCAAATAAAAGAATTTTTCACTTATAAGTATGTTTGGGGAAAAGATGCCTAGAAAGCAGATATCTCTAAAGAATATTACATTATATCTTTCAATTGTATTATTCATTGAGAAATATGTTGTCTCAGATTAATTATCTAAGAGACTTACTGAACAATCAAGTCTTGAATGCATCCCTCTTTTATTATAACAATTTGGGGGGAATGTAAGACTTAGAGAAGATTTAAATAATAGTTAAATGTACTACTTGTTGAAGATTATATTGGGATGCTTTTGGGGAAAATTGTAGTTAGATAAAAATCAACAGTTTCCCATGTTACTATTTTTCAGAGTTTTAAAGTGGAAATATATACTGTGAATGTTGAAGAAGGGACTATATCATACAGCATTTCCCATAATAATCTGATAAGGTAATATTTTTTTCACTTAACCCAGATTAATTTCTTGAGGAACATTAGTGTTTTTTGGAATAGGATTTGGAGAATTGTTTATCATTAGCAATTTCCTAAATGTTTACTCTTATTTCCTAACATAGTATTTTCTTCCTTCTTTAAAACAGTTGTCTGTATTTAAACTTGATGTCATTGCATGTCATAAGAATGTCTAAAGAAAGTGCTGTCCAATACATTTCATAAAGCAGTTTATTTTAAGCATATTTTTAATTCTAGGCCTTACCAAATGAAATATGACTCTCTTCCCTACTGTCATAAGTACTCTGATGTAAATTTTCACAAGGGCTCTGTTTATATAGCCTTCCTTACCCATAAGAGATAGCTTTTGATTGTACTCATGCTCTGTACACACACCTTTTAATTTAGCAGTAATATATGTAAAATGCACAGGTATTAAATGTTCTGTTCAATGAGATTTGATAATATATACTCCCAATACAAAGTAGCCAATATTTCCATCGTACCAGATGTGTCTCCAAATCCTTTCCCAATCAGTTCTTTCAACACTACCAATGTGGTGACTAATGTCTGATTTTTATCACCAGAGATTTGTTCTATTTGTTCTTATCTTTTCTGTAAATGAAAGTATTTGGTACAGCTACTTTAGTACCTTGGTAAACTAGTTTTTGAGACTAATCCAAATAGTAATTGTATTAATTATATTTATCAGTTATTTCTTTTTGTTGCTAAACATTATCCAACTTCAGGAAACAAAACATATTTTGCTTTACTATGTTCTTGTTGAAAAATAATTGGGTTATTTACAGCATTTGGGTTATATAACTAAGATTCCTGTAAACATTCTTGAATGGGTCTTTTTGATGACCATTTCTCATGGATAAATTTGTACAGTGTAATTATTGATTCATAGAGTAGCTGCTGCATGTTTCAATTTATAGAATAATGCCAAATAGTTTTATCATTTTACGCTTCACAAATAATGTATGAGAGTCTCAATCTTTCCACATATTTACCAGCACTTTTATTGCTCTTATTTTAAATTTTCACCATTTTAATAAATGGTAATAAATGTGAAGTGGTAATATTAATTTAGTCTACAGCTCCCTGATGATGGACAGTGAGCAGGTTTTCACGTGCATAATGGTTATTTCCATATATTATTTCATGTTTTCTTTTATGTTTATTTCATGATTTCTTGCATGTTCATATCTTTTGCCTAGTTTATTAGTTTGTTGGTCTTTTGAATATTATTTGCATTTTTTTTTATATTTTGGAAAAAAATATTTGACAGAGTATGTACAAAATTATTTCCGGGGGCTGTGGATTTAGTTCAGTGGTTACAGTGCTTGCCTTGCAAGCACAAGGTCCTGAGTTTGATCCCCAGCACCAAAAAAAAAAAAAAAAAAAAAATCAAAATTATTTCCTCCCAGCCCGTAGCTTGACTATTAATTTTTGATGAACTAAAGTTTTAGTTTTTCTGAAATCTAGCTTATCATTGTTTCCTCTTCTATTATTGCCACATTTACCCAAAAGTAAGACATAACTGGAAAATAAGCCCTAGCATGATTTTTCAAGATGCTCCTAATATAAGCCCCACCCCCCAAATAAGCCCCAGTTAAGATGCTCAGGCAGATGGACTCATTTAGTATGACCGTTGCAACACACACAGATGTATTGAATTATAAAATAATAATATTAGTATATAATTAAAAACAAGTAACTTTATTGACATTAGTATTTAAAATACATCATAATATAAATTGTAATTCAATATTTGTAAATACCCAAGTGGGTGCCTTTGGAAGAGAGGTAAATTCCTATGTAAACAGTTGAACTCAAGACTTACTACCAAATGACCCATCCAAGTACAGAAACAACACATGATAATGTGAGTACTTGATAATGAATGGACATGGTTGTGTCTACTATGAATTTTCATAATTCAGTGCACCATGTGTTGTAACAATGCACTATGATCAGGCTACACTGACAACAAGCTCTTATTTATTGCTGGACATGAGAGATTGCAGCCAGTGGTTCTACAGGAAATGGAGTCTCAAGAAATTCAAGCCAGAACTCAGGGTTTAGAGAGTTATGATGATATTCCAAAAGAAGATGACATGACTGTATTTAAGTAAGTGTAGATCTTTATACATGATTGAATGTTGATTTTTTTATATGAATATATGCAGATTGTTGTACATGAATTAAAGTTGGTTGTTATACACAAACAAATAAGACATCCTCTGAAAATAAGCCCTATTTCATCTTTTGGAGCAAAAATTCATATAAGACCCAATCTTATTTTAGGAGAAATACGATGTCTTTTTGTCCTATCTAAGATGTTGGTTGGCTCTGCTTTGAATATGTTCTTATACATTTTCATCTAAGCATGTTATTGTTCTAACTTTTGCATTTATATTTGTTTCCATCACAGATGAGTTTTTGCTTATCCACTGGGTAGTGGTTGGGTTTTTTTTTTTCCCCCTAATGGATATCCAGTGGTTCAGCACCATTTAATAAATAGCTTTTCTTTTCTCCACTTAATTTTCTTCCTGCCTCTGACTGTCATGTGTGGGTTATATGATTTTTTTTTTATGACTTCAGACAAAAGAACAAGTTCATACATTTTGCTGATAATCCCTGCACCTTTATTTTGAACCAGACACTACACTAGTCACTGGAAACACAATGGAAAACAACCCAGTTATAGCCTCTACCCCTTAGGTTGTACAGTTAAGGAAACTTGAAGTAACCAAAATTTTGTCTCAAAGCAGCTCAGACCTAAGGATATAGCTAATCCTATATAACTGGAACTCTGTGGTAACTTAAGGGTTTATTCATTTTGTGGTCCAGTGGTGTCAGCAAGGTCTCACATTTTTCATCTCTTCCTGATCTGCCAGCTACACTCATGTCAGTGGCATCTTCAGGCTGAAAGTAAGATGGTTGTTGCAGTTCCTAGCATTGCACAGCATAATTATATCCAGAAGTAGAAGATGACTTGTTTTGCCTTTAGCCTGCTTTTGGGATGAAGGCTCATTCACTGGCCCTCCTCAGTGGAATTTCACTCGTGTATGATTGAGAATGGAGTTGCAAACCTGTTTGAGAGTCAAACATTGGCAAGGGGAGTAAGGTAGCTCTATGTTATTCCACTTTCCATCATTGAGAGAAAATGCCTGACAAAAAAGT
Organism: Hystrix cristata; assembly: GCA_004026905.1. Classification (NCBI taxonomy): domain Eukaryota; kingdom Metazoa; phylum Chordata; class Mammalia; order Rodentia; family Hystricidae; genus Hystrix; species Hystrix cristata. The sequence continues at coordinate 24,686 of PVJO010004265.1, read as the reverse complement.
TAGAAAGAGGAAATGTTTATTTTGGCTCATGGTTTCAGAGGGTTTAGTAAATGGTTGCCTGGCACCATGACTTTGGGCTCATGGCAAGGCAAAACATCACAGTGGGGAACATGTGGTAGAGCAAGCTACTCAACTCATGGCAGCTGGGAATCGAAGAGAGAGACAGAGGGACTCTGGCCCCATATCATCATCAAGGGCACACAGACATGGACTTACCTTCCCTCCACTAAGCTTCACCTCTTAAAAAGTTTTACCACCTCCCGATAGTGCCACAGGCTGACAACCATGCCTTTGTCACATTGCCTTTGGGTGACATTTATCTTCCAAAACCTAACAGGCTTTTATACTAATAAGATCCACTTTGGATGTGGGATGAAGCTACCTCTGCTAAGACACAACATGGTTTTGTGGAGGACTAGGTAATCAAAAAATTTTGGGGACTTATTATTAAGCCAGACATAGAAGAGTCTTTTTCATCTATGACTTGTAGTCTGAGCAAAAGTTTGGCCATTCTTTTAAAATTATGGTACACTGTATATTAATTATTTTTATTCTCTAATTATTTTGTTGTGAAATTTTGTTTTATGTTTTCATAGAACAAGAAGAGTACGTTGTTGTTTTCCTTTAATATCTGCATGTATTACATTAAAATAAAGAAGAAGAGACATATTTGGTAGGAACTTACTGGCACTCATGGCATGTTCCTTATGCTGAATTAAGACAGATGGAAATTACCCAAGTAAATGAATGAATAGGAAAGTAAACAATTCTACTGTGATTGCATTAAAAGGGAAGGTGAACAAGATCCCGTGATAAAGAATAAATGGGATGGACGAGCCATGAATTCGATCGAAGTTAGAGACTTCGAGGTAGCTAAGGAGAGGTACAACTGAAGGGATGAGCCCGTCATGTCCATACCTGGAAGAAGAATGATTCGTCAGGGGGAACAGTGAGTGGAAAGTCCTCGAGGAGGCAACAAACTCACTGTTTTCTAAGAACTGCCAAAAAAACCCAAAAAAAACAACAAAAAAAAAAACTGTGTCAGGAGTGCAGTGAATGAAGGGGAGGGTGGCACTGTGCAAAATCAGAGAAATGGGAAGAGCCACTTATTCAGAGACTGCTAGGTCCCGTGGGACCAGGGCCTGATTTAAGCACTCAAATTTCTGCTCTGGGATTTCAAAATAGGGCACAGCAAGAGTACATTTTGGTTTGGAATGATCTGTTGAGAAGGAGAGAGCCTAAGTGGACGCTAGACTGAGAGGCCAAGGAGAACTGTTGGACCTGTGGAATGAAAAACACGGAAACCACCAGCAAAGACAAAGGGAAGAAACATACATGTAGAAAGCAGCTGAGACTAGGCCGATAGAGAGGGAAACTTGGATGCTTTTAGCTTCTTTGTTCTGGTAGCTTCCAAGAATCCCTACTCTTACCCTTCTTTTCAACTGCATGAACGAACTGGATTCCTTCGGCAAATTCACCTTTCCTGCTTAAGTTGACTTGAATTGGATTTTATTAGTTGCAACTAAAAAGCTATTAATCAATACACATGCAATTTCTGGAGTTTGACGTTTTACAAAGCAAGTTAACTAAAATCAAGTCATCTGTAGGAGTCAATCACTGTTAAGAATTTTTTTTTCAGATTTGTTTCATCATTTTGGAGGACCAGCTGAAATATAAAAGAGTGAGATTAAAAAAATAGAACAAAAAAGGAAAGAAACCCCCTTATGACCACAACTAATTCCTTTAATATAAATATATGTTTTTCATATGCCCATAAAAAGTGTTTTGTTTACATTCCATTCTCTCATGCTTACTTTGCTCATATTTTTGAGATTTTGTCACTTTTTTCCATAGCATTCCTCTCCCATCATGGCAAGTTATTAATAATTATCAGGGATTTGAGTACACGAAAGATTAACCATTTCTACTGCTGCGAACAGACTAAACATTTCCAAAAAGAACCACGCTTAAATTCCCTTTCATTCTTTGTTATTCTTTTCATCACATTAACTCAGCGTTGGTTCTTTCTTCACACTTGAAAACCCACATTCTCTTCTCCCTGCAGTTATCTCTTTCGCGTTCACTCCAAAGTTCACTTTGTTGTTTCCTTCTTTCCTGATTAGTTTTTCTTTACCTTTTGTTTGGCTGACACACTGAGAGTTCCACATCTCCTTGCCTCCCTTCCAGTCCTCTGCTTTGTCCAAGGTCTAGTTCAGGTTTCATCTGCTGAGAACCTTTGACTGATACAATGCACACAGACTTTTGCCTTCTCTGATAGCCTCTTGCTCTATAGTCAGAACTATGAAGTTGAGATTGTGTTTGCTCTCTCCTCCTTTTCTCTTTTTGAATACTTGCCTTTCTCCGGTCTCCTCAGTACAATCATAAATTTTGGAGAATGGGATCTGACTTTTACATACTGTACCAGTTAGAATTGAGCTTTGCTTTGTAAAACAGTGAAGTCAAACAAGCTGGGTAGATATCATGGAGGTTGATTACTTGCTAAAGTAAAAGAAATCTGGAGGTTATCATTTCAGGCTGGGCTGGCAGGTCCACTTGTTATCGGGAATGTGGGCTCCTTGCTTTCTTTTGCTCTATCATTCTTTGGTACAACACCTACTGTTAATATTGCTTCATTATGCAAGGTGGCTGCCACATTCCTGCCCATCAAGTCAGCATCCCTGGCAGGAAGAGTAAGGAGCAGACAGAATGATCATCCTGAAATTCACTCCCCTGATGACTTCATAGTTCTTTCATGGCATGTGGCACAGTGACAAGCATAAATGTAGGGAACACTTATTGTGTCCCAACAATTGTGCTCAAAACTTCACAAATATATCTTGCATACTCTACCCAGTCACCATGTGAGGTAGATATTACTTTCCTCATTTTATGTATTAATAATTTCAGTTTAGAAAAATTACCATCTTTTGAACCAAGAATTGGCAGAATTAGGACCTAAAATTGCATTTCTCTGACTCCCAATATAGTGAGAAAGAATGTTCAGTAGCTTTTCTAAACTAGGTCAGAAGCCAAGGAATAATAGTGTATATTTTTCTGAGTTGACAAGATATTTTGAAAACTAATACTTAAAAGAAATACTCTATAAATAAGAAAGTACTTTATTTGAAATACAAGACTAGGCATGACTTCTGACTCAGATCCACTCTAGCCAGATCCACATATGTACAAGTGTAAGCAGTTCAACCTCTTTAGGTCACAGTTCTTATTTATACATTGATGAGACTGTGGAATGTTGGAAAGGCCTGTTGATAAAGTTCAAGAAATAGAGAGAGCAAGCAAGCAAGCAAGCAAGCACAAGACTGTGGAAAACCCTGAGGGATGGGTGCACCCTCCTCTGGGATTTGATATCAGTACCGATATATGTTGTCTGTCCCTGTCCTGTGTTGAATAGTGCCATGTCTCACACTAATCCCTGTTGATGTGGAACTGCTGAATGTGACATTATTCAGAAATTGAGTCTTTGCAAATGTAGTCAACTTAAAACATGACTATACTGGATTAAAATAGTCCCTGAATCTAGTGACGAATGTTCTTATAAGAAGAGGGATATTTGAACATAGACTTCCAAAGAGACAGAGGAAGAAAAGTTGTTAGTGAAGGAGGCAAAGATTGGAGCGATGCAGCTACAAATCAAGGAATGTCAAGGGTTGGCATTAGCTGTCTGAAGAGAGGACAAACAAGGCAAAGAATGATTCCTGCATGGAGTCTTCTAAGATTTCAGACTTGTTGCCATCACTGTTAAGCCACCTATTTTGTGGCCATTTGTTACACCAGCCCTACGGAGCTAACATTATCCATAGACATAGTATGTGTCTCTGAGTGAAAGAAAGTAGAATAGGAGCTCTTACCATCATGCTCCAGTAACCCAGCTGTGAATTTCTTGTCTTCTGTCCTCATACCTTTAGGCTGTGCCAGATTACTGGTGGGTCCAGATGGGGATGATGGTACTAAGGTGAATGTCCCACTAAGTTCCACTAAATTTAAAGCTAAAATTATAACTTGCTCCCTGTGGGCACTTCATGCCAGAGTACCAATAGACAAGGAAAAGATTGATGATACTAATGAGAAAATTGATCCCAATTTTCATCAGGAGTTAAGGCTGCTGAAGCAGGAGGTCAGAGAGTATTTCTGGAATCTAACGTATTCACTGTGACACCTCGTGGTGCTCCCATACCACTGACAATGGAGAACAGAAACTTGTCACAATGAAGGCCTGACAAGGAAGGGCAACTAGGAATGCAGATCTTTTAAGGAGGAAGGTCTGTGTCAACCCTTCAGTCAAGTGACCTACAACTGAAGCTCTGGCTACTCATGTGGAAAATCTGGAATTGGTCATGCTGGAGCAATGATGAATGTTAATTACCACTTTAAGACTTTTTTGTATTCATTGCTTGCAGAGATTGTGGTCATTAAATAAGATGTAGTTTCTTAAATAAGACTAAGCATTGGATTTAGTGGAGATCTAAGTGGTAGAAGGGGTGGACTGTGTTGGCCATTTCTTGTGTGCCATTCAAATCCACTAAGTCTCATTTGTTATCTCAGCCTCTGCTGCAGCAGCATATTCTGCGTAGTCTTTGACCCGTTTTGCACTGGTGAAGCCTGACAACCTTTCTAATTGGGACTACACGGCATACCTCTTGCTTCCTTTCTGAAGGTTTTGCTGATGCCACAATCTGAGACACTTACTGAAATCTACTTGACATTTATGCCCGCGGGGTCACCCGTGGCAATGGATAAATTTGACTCCCTACTATATCCAAAGCGCTCGGCTTTGAGACTCACTTCATAAGACTTTTCAGAAAGCCTCATGGGATTTAATACCAGTCATCCATACCAGATACCTATTTAAATTGCTGTACTGGAGTTTCCTCATTCCCCAGTTCACTCCCCCTGAAACTCCTCTCTAAAGCATCACGTCCCAAATAAATTACCTGTGTGTCAGCCTTTTTCTCAGCCTCTATATTTTGGAAAACACAAGCTAAGTTAAAAAAAAAAGATTTAATATTTTTCTGCCTGAGGCATAAATATCTGACAGCATTTTGATGTTACATTGCTCAGAATATTTCCTGTTTAACAGAGTAAGGAAAAAAATTACGTTCAAAGTACTGACTCTTCATATGAGTTTTCAGACATGGTGACCCCTGATAAGGTACTTTGGCATTGAGGGATCTTCTTTACATTTTTTAACAAAAGCAGGATTTTGAACTTACTTAGTTTTTGTTCTGAGTTCTCCATCATTTCTTCTTGGGCTTTTAGCATCTAAGTAACAATAAATTCCAGTGACTTTCCCTGAAGAGGTCACAGCTTGAGATAAAAATGCCAAAAACGTGGTAATGTTGGAGTATTTTAATGTCTTTCACAGTATGTTTTAGGAAAATGTACTTATATTTAGCTCTCTGACCTCTGACTTCTTCCCACCAGGGGTTCACCCATTTTCAGGCATATTAAGCCTTCCTAGTGAACTGTGAAGTTGCTCCTGGGGTGACTGCATCTGTATTTTTAGTCTTATGTTTGTTTTATAAAGAACTTAAAACACTCCATTAATTTGGTTCCTACTGCTTTGAAAGGTAATTTCCTATACTTTATCTGACCTACTCCTACTGGTATTTGTCAACAAGGAGAAGTGCACCTTTTGAAATAATCTATGAAGATCCGTCTGTGTAAAGAAGTGTCCTGAGGAAGGTAGCACTTGCTTGGTAGATAAATCACAGCACCTGGTGGACTGGACTTCTCCGTAAATACATGCAAAGCTCTTCCTAGGAGACTCTAGAAAAGTATATTGTGAAGGATGAAAGGCACTAGACTAGAAAGGTCACAGGTCTTCCATTCGAAGAGGAGTTAATCAACCAAATTTGCCTCATTTCTATTATGTGATCTTTTTTCAATATTTATTAGTCTGTTAAAACCTTTGGGAACACAGATCTCATTATTATTCTCATTTTCGCATGAAAAAATTGATGCACAACCATGGAAAATACTTATTTGGGGCCAGTCAGTGGAAACATAGTAAAACAAGAATAAAACTCAGAGTCTCCTACTCCAAATGTTTATCAGGAAATGATATTTGTTCCTAAGCAAGTGCACAGGCTGGAGTTTCAAATCTTTTGGTGTCCTGTCTTTCCTACAGATTTTGATAAGTTTTGATTCCACTTTGTTAGTCATTGCTTTTTATATTTTTATAGTCTGTTTTCTCTTTGTGCTTTTCACTGGTTTTTAAAGCTTCTTCCCCCATACCTGCTCTACCACAAGGCATACAATGGGCAATTTGAGAATACAGTGAATGTTTACATTTTAAAAATTTATTAGAGTAAAAGATACATTGCTGTTAATCTTTCTCTAAAATTTCCCACTCATTCCAAGTATTCATATCACAGCATTCTTGCCAGTTTGTGAAGCAGTTCTAGAAGTTCATTTTTAGTGAACATTTTAAAAATATTTAATGTACTTAACTGATATTCTTTAAAAAATTGGAAGCCTATAGTATTTTCAATTTTTAGGTGAAACTTACTGATTTGATATTATGTGAAGCTGAAAAAATGACTGATTGATAGTTGCAAATTTCCTTTTTAATTTTTTTGTTATTTCATATTTGCAGTTCATGTTTACAATCATCTTGGGGAGTGGGTATATATATATATATAAGACAACTTGACTCTTTTTCTTAATCCCTTTCCCCTTCCCTCCTGCCTCACTCCAGCCTTCTCTATATTTCCTTTCCCCATTTTCTTTCTTGTTATTATTTTTTGAATGCATTTATCTTTATTATCAAGTCATTTATCTGCCAACTCATTGATAGCTATTATCTGCATACAGAATTTCTAGCTGTGTGATTTTATTTATTACTAATCTTATCTCATGTTTATGATGAATAATGTTCATATTCATTGAGGTTTTTAGGTTCCCAAACATGATCAAAACTACAGTGAATGCTGCTGCTAGGTGCCATCCAACAGAAAGGCAGGCTCATAAAAACACTAGTGTGTTTCCATGCATCTTATTCACCATATGTGGCACCATTTGACACCTAGTTCTTCCCCAAAGTCAAAATGACCAGGAAAGGTAAATGTTTTGAATCTGTTCAGGACATCAAGGCAGCCACAACAGTGCAGTTAAAGCTGTGAACAACCAGACACTTGTACCTCCCTAGTCAGGAAGCAGGATGGGCTCTGGAGCTACAGTCTGTTTGAGCATTTGAAACATGGCTCACGTGAACTCAGGTGAGTTGTAAATGCAACACACACTGAATTTCAAAGATTAAATATAAAACCAAGGGCTATGAAATACCACTACACATTTTATATTGGTCATAGATGGAAATTGTAATATTTTGGACATAGTGAGTTAAGTATACTATTTTAATTAAAACTATTTCACTTTAGTTTTTTGATATAATCACCTGATAATTTTTTACTATTTCATATGTGACTCGCATTTGTGTCTTGAATTATATTTCCATTGGATAACGCTGCTCTATAATTTGCCTGACATAAGCTAAGATTCTAAAGACAATAGCCGGTTACTGCAGTCCCTGAGAGTCTGGAAGCCTAAACCACCGAATCTTAGAATTCATGTGTATGCCAGTCTACCCTGCCCAGGATTTAAAACCTGCTTCAGCCTAGGAACTTCATGAGGACAAAATCAGGAACTGTTTCATTTACAAGAACAGATCCAGTGGTGTCTAGATCCATACCTAGCATACGTGAAGAATGAAGCTGAAGAAATCCAAAGAAGGGTTATGTTTGATATTTGTAGGTGCAGTGGGCAATAATTCGCATGTTTGATGAGAGACAGAGTTGGGGTGTCAGAAGGGTGGTGCCATTTTCTTCATGGTTAGTTTCATTTTGGGGGGTGTTTTAGGGCTCTGGGTTCAACTTTCATTGTTTCATTTCTAGTTTCTCATCACAGATTTCTTTTCCTATAGCTAGGATTCCTGATCTAAAATAGCTGAAATTTTCTAGTGTTAGTCTATAGATTGAGCCATGTTAGTTAATAACTCTTCATCATTCATTCATTTCCTAAAACATCTATTTATCTTTTAATAAACATTTAGCTTCTATTTTACATATAATGGAGTAATGATTATTTTGAATAGGTTAAGGAAGAATACCATAAATTTATGGCATAAATGCAGACTAATTGACTTTGCCTGTGAATTTCATAACCCCTTTAGCCATTTTGTAAATGTGTGCCCTGTAGTTGTATTTCTTGTCTCTGTTATACTGTTACCATCATCCGAAAAGCTTACCTTCTTATCTCTACTTTGAGGACCCAAGCCAACTTCTGCCTTTTCTTTGAAGCTTTTCTCTTCTTTGCTTCATCTTTTTCCAACAAGAAGGATTGCTCTTCCTTTTTCAACAGGAAAGAGTTACAGTTAATAGCCCCTAATATGTGCTGTTTATGGGTACCATTTTAGGTAAAAGGGGTTGAGACATTGGAGTTATTTGGCCAACATATGACTGCTCAGTGGAAACTAGTTGATTCTTATGTTTGATATACTTTTGGACACTTAATTTGATTCGAAATCTTGGGTATTGTAAATAGTGCTGCAATAAACATAACCGTGCAGACATTTCATCAATATACTGATTTCATATTCTTTAGATATGGCCAGTAGTGGGATTACTGGGCCTCATGGTAATTCTACTTTTCACTGTTTTTTCTTTTTTTCTTTTTTTGAGGAACCCCATAGTGTTTTCCATAATGTCTGTGTTAGTTTACATGTCCGTGGTGAATATATAAGAGTTCACCTTTCTCCACGGCCTTGCCCATATTTGTTATTTCTTGTCTTCTTGAGAATAGCCACTCTAACTGAAGTGAAATGAAACCTCATTGTAATTTTGATTTGCAAATTATTAGTGTTTGATGATGGATCCGTCAATGATGATCAATAATTTTGAGCATTTTCTCGTATACCCATTTCTCTTTACATATTTTCTTTTGAGAAATGTCTGTTCAGATGTTTTGACCATTTTCGAATTAGGTTGTTTGTTTTTCCTTTGCTATTGAGATACTTGAGTTCCTTATGTATTTTGGGTACTAATGTTTTCTCTCATTGGATAAATTGTTTCTTTATTCTGTTGATTGTTTTCTTTACTTACAGAAGTTTTAAAATTTGATGTAATCCCATTTATCTACTTTCGCTTTGCAGCCTGTGCTTCTGAGGGCCTATCAAAAAAAAATTATTGCTTTGACTAATGTCATGAACCATTTCCCTGTTTTCTTTCAGTACCTTGATATTTTGGGGATTTGAATTTAAATTTTCAATTCCCTTTGAATCTATTTTTGTAACTGATAAGTGGTAGTGGTCTAGTTTCATTCTTCTGCATGTGAGTATCCAGTTTTCTCAGCACCATTGATCAAATCAACAACTATGCTTTTCCCAGAATGTGTTCTTGGTGCATTTGTGAAAATCCTTTGAGTGCAAGTGCGGACATTTATTTCTGGTCTCTATATTCTCTTCCCCTGGACTGTGCTCATTTTTATGCCAGTACATTGCTGTTCTCATTGTTATTAATCTGTAGTGTGTTTTGAGGGCATGTAATGTGATGCCTCCTGCTATTTATTTATTTGCTTATCTTAAGGTTGCTTTGGCTATTTAGCATCTTTTGTAGTTCCATTATAAATTTTAGAATGATTTTCCAATTTTTTGTGATGAATGTCATTGGTACTTTGATGGTGATTACATTGAATCTGTGGATCGCTTTGGGTAGTACTGACATTTTAAATAATATTAATTCTTCTAATCCATGAACACAAGATATTTTTTTCAATCTACTTGTATCCTCTTGAATTTCATTCATATATGTTTAATCGTTTTCATTGTAGATATTTTTTGCTTTCTTTGTTAGATTTAGTTCTAGATATTTTACTTTTGTACTTGTTATAATGGGATTTCTTTCTTTTTTAAAACTAGTTCAGTATCAGTGTGTTGAGACACTACTGATATTTGTAGCTGATTTTATATCTTGCAACTTTTCTGAATTTGTTGGATAACTCTAGTAATTTTTTGTTGGAATATTTAGGGTTTTCTATATATAAGATTATATCATATGCAAACAAAGACAATTTAACTTCCTCTTTTCCACTTCAGATGTCCCTCTTTTTTGTTCTTTTATTTTATTTCTCTTGCTAGGAGTCCTGTTACTATATTGAATAAAAATGCTGAGAGTTATCATCTTTATCTTTTTCCAGATTTTAAAGGAAAGACTATCAGCTTTTCCTTTGTCTGTGTGATATTTAACTACGTGTATGTCATATATGGCCTTTATTGTGTTCAGATGTATTTCTCTGGACCTAAATTTTAAGTCTTTATTATAAATGGATAGTCATCTATTGAGACAATCACTTATTGTTGTTAATTTTCTTAATTTGATGTATTATGGTTATTGGTTTGTGTATGTTGAACTATTTTTATATCTCCAGGATAAATTCAACTTAGTTATGGTGAATGACGTTTTGGTGTGCTAGATTTTTACACCTATATTCATTAAAGATATTAGTTTGTAGTTTTCTCTTTTCTTTCTCCTCCTCAACTCCTCTCTTTTTGTATCTTTTTCTGGTTTTAGTATCAGAGTGATGTAGCTTCATAGAATGTGTTTGAGAGAATTTTCTCTACTTCATTTTGTGGAATAATGAAAGAAGAACTTCTAGTTTGTTTTTCTTCAAATATTTGGAAAACTAGCATTGGGTCTAAGGATTTTCTTTGATGGGCAGCTTTTTACTACTGTCTCAATCTCATTACTCATTATTGGTCTATTCAAGTTTTCCATTTCTTCATAGTTCAATCTTGGTATGATGTGTGTGATCAGGAATTTTTCATCTCTTCTAGGTTTTCAAATAGTCAGCATATATTCAGTCTTAACCTGTAATTATTCTTTGTGTTTCTGGGTTTCAGTTGTAATGTCACCTTTTTCATTTTTAATTTTGAGTCTTCTCTTTTTTCTTGGTATAGCTAAAGGTTTGTCTATTTTATTTATCTTTTTAAAAAGCCAATTCTTTGTTTTAGTAGTATTTTGTATTGTTTTAGAATAGCTATATAGTTTATTTCTTATTATTTCTCTTCCTTTACTAGTATGTCTATGGTTTGTTTTATTTAGCTATTTCTTTGAGGAGTAATTTTACTGGGGATCTTCCTGTTTTTTTTTTTTTTTTTTGATATATGTGCTTAGTCCCATAAATTTCTCTCTTAACATTGCTTTAATTGTATCCTACAGATTTTGGTTAAGCTACGTTTCCATTTTCATGTGCATGTATTTGTAAGGTTTCTAAATTTCAGCCTATTGTGTGGATTTGTAGCTTTTTTTTTAAACTATTGTGTTCAGAGAAGATACCTGAGATGGTTTCAATCTTTTTCACTTTGTTAAGACTAACTAGTATATGATCTAATCTGAAGAATGTTCCAAGTGCTGTTGAAGAGAATGTGTATCCTGAAGCTGTTGGGCAGAATGTTCCAGAAATGTTTTTTAAAGATCCATTTGGTATACACTGCAGTTTAATTCTGAATCTTTTTTAATGTTATGCCTGGATTATCTATCCATTGCTGAAAATGGATTGTTGGTCACCTACTATTATTATATTAAAGCAAATCTTTCTATTAGTATGTAGTATATTTGCTTTATATATTTGAAAGTTCCATTGTGAGATTTATCTACAGTTGTTACATCCTCTTACTGAATTGGCCATTTTACTATTAAATAATCTTGTCTCTTCTTACAGATTTTCCCTTATGTTCTATTTTATCTGATATGAGTGTAGCTACTTTTGCTGTCTTTTGGTTTCCATTTGCATGGAATATTTTTCATATCCCTTCACTTTCAGTCTGTGTGTCCTCATAGGTGTAGTGAGTTTCTTATAGGAAAATATAGTTGGGTCTTTAATCTTAAATTTGTTTAGCCGTCTGTGTTTTTAAATTGGGTAGTTTAACTCAATTACATTCAAGGTTAGTCTTGAAAGATAAGAACACACTTTTACCATTTTGTTTGTTTTATTCTGGTTGTTCTGTAGATCTTTTTATTCTTTTTTCCCACTTTTGTTGTTTGCCTTTATGGCATGGTGCTTTTATTTTGTGGTAAACTTTTATTTATTTCTCATTGTCATTCATGAATGTGCTGTAAATTTTTATGGTTACTCTGGGGCTTACATAAAAATACTCCAGTTATAAAATACTCTTTTAAGTGGATAACAATTTTACTTTGATTGTGTACGAATACTGCAGATTTTCAGCTTTTGCCATATGATTCATATTTTTATTATATTGATTTCAATCTTTTTAATATTGTAAATTTCTCAGCATCATGTAGCTTTAGTTCTTGTTGACCATTTTGAATTTTGCCCTCCATACTAAGTACTTGAGATTCTATATATCTTCACTACATGAATGGAATATTCTGAATTTTATTATGAAGTTACTTCTACCAATGAGTTTTATACTTTCATATGTTTTCTTGATGGTAATTACTGTCCTTTCACTTCTATTTGAAGTAATTTCTTAAACATTTCTTAGGACATGGTCTAATGGTCTTAGTCTGGTCTAATGGTGATGACTTCCCTCAGCTTTTACTTGTCTGGAAAGGGTTGTATTTCTCCATCTGAAAGACAGCATTGCTCGATTAAGTATTTTTGAGTGGCAGCTTGTTTTGTCTAGCACTTTGAGCATATAACCCATTCTCTGCTCACCTACAAAGTTTTCATTGGCGAATCTGCTGTTATTCTAATGGGGATTTCCTTGATGTAATTTGATTCTTTTCTTACTGCATTTTTTATCTCAGTCTTTTGACAGTTTGACAATAATGTACTATGGAAAGGATTTCTTTGATGCCCTTTGAGCTTCATGGAACTGGATCATGTATCTCTTTCAGGACTTGAGAAATTTTAGGCCATTGTGTCATTAAATATGCTTTCTGTGCCTTTCTCCATCTCTGCTTTCTCCTGAGCTCTTATAATGCAAATATTTGGTCACTTAATGCTGTCTCATAGGTCCCATGAACCTTATTTGCTGCGGATTTTTGCTCTCCCCCCCCTTTCCCTCATGACTGGTTTATTTCAAAAGATTTGTCTTCCAGTTGAGAAACTTTTTGTTCAGCTTGAGCTAATCCACTGTTGAAAATCTTATTTATATTTTTATTTCTTTTTTAATATCTTAAGCTCTAAAGTTTCTGTTTGTATTTTTTATATCTATGTCTTTGTTATATTTTTCATTCAAATCATGTGTTGTTTTGCTGATTTTCTTGAGTTGCCTGAGTTTCTTTGAAATACTTATTTTAAGTTCTTTATTAGACAATTTATATTTTATTGATCCAGCATCAGTTTCTGAATAGTTATTATGGCTTTTTTGCCCTGCCATGTTTCCTTCCCCCCCCCATGCTTCTTGCATCCCTACACTGATATCTGTGCATCTGGTGAAGTGATTATTTTTTCCAGTTTTATTAAGTGAATTTTGTAGGGAAAGATTATAATCTGTCGGTGTGTCCTAAGATGGTGTTTGGTTTTCGTCCCATGTAGAGGAAAAGCGTAGTCTCTATGTAGTTTCTCTCGTTGTGGTCACCATTAGTGATTTCCCTGAGTGCCTCAGTGACTGATCTTGCAAATGTCTCTGTGGCTGCCCTGATGGATCAAGCCCAGTATCCTCATCTATGGCCAGGACAGAGGCTGGCCTGTCTTCAGCAGGTGGTGGGCGTGAAGGTCTTCCTGTGCTTAGGTAATTTGCCATGGGCCCTGAATATACATGGACTGGCTGGGCTCTGGGTCAGAAGTCACAGCTATTCCTCTGAGCTTAGACACTGCACCCCATAACCACAGTAGGGACACTGCAGCCACTTACTTGCATGAACACAGTGCAGTGGCAGCGGAGCCTTGGAGATGGGACAGTGCGGTAACCACTGGCCTCCAGGGCAAGACACTCTCTAGCAATGGCTGTAGTCTCAAAGTGGCATCTCACAGTAGCTATTAGCTATGCATCTTGCAGCAGACGTCTGGGCCCTTGGAATGGTGCATAAATGAAAATCTTTCTATGAAGCATTGCAATGCAGTGAGCAGATTCCTAGGCTAGGGCAAAGGACTCTGAGGACTTCTGGGTTTTCCAGCAGTAAAACTTTTAGGTGTCCATTTTTTTGTGTGATGCTAAACATTGAACCTAGAGCCTTTTTCTTGAGCTATATCACATCCCCATTTTTATGTTTGTTTGTTTTGTTTGAGTCAGAAACCTGCTAAGTTGCCCAGGCTGGGCTCAATCTTGCCATCCTTCTGCCTCAGCCTCTCAAAGTGCTAAGATGATAGTCATCTGTGCCACCTTGCCTAGCTTTTTAGCTGTGATTTGAGTGGAGAATACCGAGTGCCTGTTGCTTACCTTTTCCCCTCTTCTCTTCTGTTTCTGGCTGTTCCTGAGTTGGGAGACAAGTTATCAGAGTTGAAGGATCTTGTTCCCTTTTCTCTGCATCCACCCTGACTCTACATCCCCCTGTGAGTTTCCATTACAACTTTGCTGCACTCTAGACCCTGTCTTACAGACACCCTAATCAGAATGCAGTTGTTTATTTGTTGTTTTGATTCATTTTTAATGCGCGAGGGTGTGGAAGTTGGGCTCCTGTCCTTAGCCATCTTGCCATATGGTGTTTCTAATGCTAACACCCATTTAAATAGTTCAGAAATTGTGACATAATTTATAATAGACTTAATGGGATAGTACCTGTCTCCCACTAGAAAATTAGCATTGAGTAATATCTAAGTTATAACACTACACCATGAAGCCCTGGGTTTCAGCTTTCTAGTTATTGATCATATAATGATAGCTCCTAATTTAATGCTGAATACTGAAATGCACAGCAAACATTAATTCATTGAACTGATTTTTTTGGTCTCACTCATCTAGCTTCAACTACTTTCATTATTCATAATTTCTGCCCCTTTTTCTTGCTTTCCCATGTCCCCGACTTAGCTTTTCAATACTTCGTGCACAGTCCATTTTTGGTACAGTCCTCCCCAGATCCCTTCCTTTCTTTCTGTTGGGTGACTATGACATTAAAAGCAGGTACCATGCCACTATATGCGTCTTTCTTCTTTGTTTTTGGCTCAGTGACCATGTTATCCTTGTGGAACCATTCAGCTCTAATCAGGCTTATCTTTGGGTATGTGGTTTATATTGGAAAACTTGGCTCATGCTTTGGCTTCATGGAAGTTTGCCTAGTTGGCTTTTGGAGGTTGTGCCAACCTCATTACATGTGGTCTGTACATATGGCCACGGTCTACCTTTTGTGTATTTTCTGCAATATGCTACCATTACAAGTTAGGAGTAACAATGAAACTACAGGAGCTATACAGCCAGTGTGCCCAGGTGACGCCCCCTTTATGAATGCAGGAGTGTTAATGAGTAGAGACGTTTTTATAGTTTTTTCCTTAGTATCCTAAAGGAGAGAAGGTATAGGGATATTATTTCATGCATGTGAGGAAAACAGCATCATCAAGCTCATGCGATCAGTGCTATTGTTCTTTTGTATTATCTCCTTTACCCATAGTGTTATCCAGTGAGGGTTCCTTGCAGCCATGGAGCCTTCTGCTCAGACCCATCAGAGTTGTTGCATATCTATGATGTACTGGATTCCTGTGTGGCCACGTCCCCATGTTTAAGCTCAATAACATTTGTAATATTAGTGAAAGGATGGTATTTTTGTATGTGTGCACTTGCCTACTGAAAATTTTTCCTTAGTGTTTTCAAAGAAATTATGTGACAAGAATGCTGCCAGGTGCCATGAGGCCCTCCTTTCCTGTAACTCTAGTATGATTCCATAGGTCAGATGGCAAACTAGGCAATAAGCATCATGTTGAGTACAAAATCATACCCACCTAGAGACATCTGGGTATCGTAATTTTCCCAAGCTTTTGTACTTTACTCTCTCTGTGGAAGATATTTCCCAATTCACTTTTCAGGAGCTCATACACAAAAATTCTGTAGGCACCAGATCCTACAGATTTGCCCTTATATGTCTGACTTCCAAAGTGAGTACAGTTTAGACACAAATTGAGACTCTTCTCAACCTCTTTCCCACCTATATACTTTTTTAGTTGGTCATGAGTTAAACATTTTAAGATTTGCCTTTTATCCAATAGCATAAGGATAGCATAAACCCTCGGAATGGAAGAAATGAGAAAATCTGTGAAATAGGTCAATGGATTCTTAGGTGGCGCTTCTCTTTTGTGTCACCAAGTTGCTTAATGAGACTCCTATAACATTGACATTCTACTAGATAATTAGTACTCACATGTAGTGAACAGTACATATTCGGAATTCATCAGTATCACATTTGAAGTGTCAGTAGTTTGTAGTTTGTTTTTATTTGTACTGTTTTCTGAAGTAGGCCATCTCCATACTCTCAGAATCTAATAATGAGTTGCTTGCAAAAAAGGGATTTTTTTGACATGCATCTTCAAAAAATCAATTGCGATGCCAAGAGTATGGGTTGAAAAGATAAAATTGGAAATAATGTATTATGAGTCTGATATTTTCCACATTAAATGTAAAAAAGTAACTTATGATTTATAAGGCCAAATATTATGAATAAATTAATGATAAATTTAATTACCATTGGATCAGAAATACTTGAAGAATAAGTTAACGACTTATGAGCACACACACACACACACACACACACACGCACACACACATCCAAAGATGAAAGGGAGAGAGAAAGAACAGCATGATTTACAAGGTAGCTGTGCTACATACACTATGGAATACAATGTACCCATTAAACTTTACTAGAGGATAGTAATAATGAAATCTGACATTTTTATTCATAGGCAGTATAGATTCAATAACCACTATTTTGTGGAAAAAAATCCACACGTGATCCTATTAAAAATAATGACTTTGTGCTTGTTAAGTGCCCATTGATTACGTAAAAATGTACACTCATTTAAACTGGAAAAATAATAAATAGAAGAATCATTTCAGGGTTCAATTTCTCAATTACAAAGTTTATTTCTACATTTACCATAAAAGAGGCAATATTGTCACAAAGCACAAAGCTCTAGTTTTTAATTGTTTCTGTTTTCTGCATCCTTCCTGAAGATGCTGCTTCTCTTTCCTATCACAGAGTATGGTGTTCTGCCCTCTTATATTGCCAAGGGCCTGACCATGGAGAGACACCCTGGCATGAACTTGTGAAGAATGTGTACTTCTTGAGCCGGAATTAACACTGTAGAGATGCACTTAACTCTGCTCAAATATAGTCTTCTCTGAGAGAGTTTAAATTTGTTTGAGAGCAACATAGACATCCCTGATTGATTCATTCATGAATATCAAGAGTTTCAGAGAAGGCACAAACATGGAGGCAAATGGAGAACCCTAGTAAATGCTTTGCTCATATTCAGTTTCCATTGAAAGGCCATATACCCTGCATCGGTTGCAATTCTTTCTTCCTGGGTGACATATGTACTTAATGTGCTAAAGACTCCCTTTTGCTCACTGTATGCTATTCTTCTCACTTGAGAAAGACAGAGAATCAAAATACCACTGTTCATGAAGTATCATTGCATTGGTATTGCTGCTTTAGATTCCAAATGCCCAAGCAGTGTCTGTCTTCATTTCACTATTCTAAAAGTAAACAGGGAGAGTCTTCCTTTGGACACTTCTAAGTGGAGTAAGGACTGTTACACAAAAGATTTGCCTGTCCTTTTCTTGAAGATGTTGGCACTGTCTGTGGCACACTGTGAGTGCCACTGTCTTGAAGAATTAGGAAGGAGAAACTTGGATTTTCTCTTTGACACTTAAAATGATTTCCAGAACACACATAAAAGATGAGATTATCCATCTGTGGTAATAAACCTAAAAATTGGCAGAATCGATAGTGACTTTTGAGATGCCCCAAACTCCAGTCAAGGTTACGGAATATCATCAAAAAGAGGTGGGATTGAATGAACTGTAATTTTGCAAGGGAATTCCAAATCCTTTTTATTGTATTCCATCTGGAAAAACTAAAAGGAAGCAACCAGACTTAAAACATGACACACAGAAACCTAAGGAGCCAGGTACTGGCAGCTTTTCCCTAGGATTGTCTGAAGGAGAAAAACACACACTGTAGAAAATTTAACTCTTTCATCTCTGTAGAAGTTTCTGTTGCAGCATAGGAATTATTCATCAAGTCTATGGCTAACTCTCAACCTTACACTTGGCAGTTCTTTTGTCTAAACAAATAGAAATATTTTCATGTATGAAAAATAAATTTTAAAGAATACTATGACTTGGTACAAACCTTCCCCTTACATTGAAATAGAAAAGAACAATTATAAAAATAAACCTGCTTTTTGAATATATGCATACAAAATTAAATTGCCAATAATTCTTTTCCTTGGAATATTGTAAAAATGGCTTGTATTTATACTCATGTCCACTAAAATTACATATTTAGTAATGTATAAAATACAATATCTCTTTTAATCATCTTTCATTCAACAGACTTTTAGTAGTTACTCTGTATTAATTTCTTTGAAAGACAGTGGAGACAAAGTAGCACTCACAAGAAGTTGAAAGCCACAGAAATGTATTTCCACGTGGTTACAAAGAAGGTGCCATACAAAGAAGTCTGTGTATTAATTACTTTTCTAGAATCAATGGTTTGCAAGAGAGCAGATTTAATACAGGACACTTACAAGTTATAATATTCACCCACAAGCCAAATGCAGAAGAGAGCCAAATGTCTAAGTAGTGTAGACCTGAGAGAGCCACTCAAGGGCTGGGAGCCCACAGCAACGCCCCATGTACGTCTGTATCTGCACTAAAGAGCTGAAGAGATCTATACTGGAGCCAGGGTATGACACTCACAGCGGAGATTAAGACCAGAGCGCCTCTGAAGCAAGTTACCAGCCATTCTCGATGACAGCAAGGCCCCCGAGCTCCTTCTGCGAGAACAGAACCAGCCGCAACAGAGTTTCTCCTGGGAAACAGCTGTCCCCCATCTTCTGCTCCTGTTCTCCTTTATACTGTGTCGGCAACAACCTTCAAGTGGATCCTCTACACCCAGAACCACACCAACTCAGTCCAGCTGGGCGTTCCTGCTCAAGTTGACCACAGGAAGTCCACCACAGTATGGATGAATGTTTCAAGAAATATTAAATGTTTCAGAGGCACACGCATGCACACACAAGGTGCACCTCTCCCAACACATCCACAAACTGGCCACGGGCTACTGTTAGCTAAGCAATCTAAACTCTACCAGGAAGTCAAGAAGGAAAGATTCTTTCTCCATCCCTCAATCATTTCATCCATTTTCTCATGGATTCGGTCATTCAACAAGTATTTTTGAGGGCCACCAGCATGTGAGATACTGTGCTGATTTCATCCTTTGGACCAAGGGATGGAGATGTAATCAGGCACAGTATCCGGAGGAAAAGGCCAATTATAAAGCTCTTATTGCCCTCCAGTTCCCTGTTTGTGGTCATTCTAAACCTATCTGTGGACTCAGTTTCTCTTCAGTGTTCTATGAGATACCTTGAAAGTACCTTATGTCCCAGTTGGAAGCTGAGGTGTAGCCTATGTCACTGCTGTCAGTTGCTTTGATCCTTAGCAAGAGGGTGCACTGTCTTTTACCTATTCCAGCTCATTCCCTGTTCTTATGGTATTGGTGAAAGATGACTGGCCAAGAAAAACACGGCAGTAACACTGGCTGTAGAATAAGACTTAAGCTAAAGGGAGAGGGGGAGAAGGGCACAAAGATTAAGACTGGGAAAGGCGACCTGAAGTATAACACTTAAATAAAAATTCAAGTGAGCTTTGGAATTACTTGTCCCAAAGAAGGGAACTAAACGGGGAAGAAGCGAAAATGCAGTGGGCAGTTAAAATGATGTTTGAGAATGCAAAACACAGCACATTTAAAGCCTGATGGGAGTTTAGTATCAGTAGAACTCATGAGAGGGTGTACTTATTGGTGGAAAAATCTTACAGAAGAGAGTCATTGTCTGATTTTACTCCAGCAATATAAGTTTAGCTACAGAGAACAGAAAGAAGGTAAAACAGTTTTCTAAGTGAGAGATGACAGTTATCTGTCCCAAACTTGTGGCAGTGGAGATGGAAAGCTATCTTGCAGAATCTGCAGAAATTTATGTGCAGCATTTTAAAAAGAATTTTTATCCTTATGAGGCAGAGCAAGAATAGGTGTTGGGCTAGGCAGGGTAACAATTTGTCTTCATGTTGAGTATTAGAAATTCTTAGAGATACTCTATGCCCAAATATGATCCCTGTAATCTGCAAACCTAGAATATTGTCCTAATTGGGGCATTGCCTTTAATAATTGCCCTAGATTAAGATTGTTAACTAAATGTTGCCATCATCGGCTTCTGAACTCTACATGCATTGTAGAAGCTGTGGGAGAAATTACATGTCCCTTTACCTTTGTAGATGAAAGTTACACTTTTTCCTGGTAAGAACTCATGTGTGATTTAGAAGGTAGAAAAGAGGAAGCCTTTGTTTGCCAGAAAGAGGAGTTACACAGAGCCTTCCAAGTGAGCTCTCAAGAACCATTCACATCACTGCTCTGGACTACACAGCTGGGACAAGCTTCTTGTCAGTTTCCTGGCAGGCTTTAAAAAATCACCTGTGTTGGTGCTTCAGCCTGATATTTTCAGTGTTGGCTTTCTTGACCTTTACTCCGCTTGCTTTTCTGAAGATCATGCAAACCTTTAATTCCTATATTAAACCTTTTCCATCCTGAATACACCAAAGGGCTTCTGTTTTTCTGATGGAAGTCTGAAACATGCACCTGGGCCAGAAGTGTGTCCAAAAGGATAGAAAATTTAAAATGGGAATCTCCTATTAGTTTTCTGACTTGATCAGCTTTAGAAGAAGTAAGAAAAAAAATGCTCTTGTCAGTGGAAAGCAAGTGAAGATAGTCCAGGTCATACAATGGCAAAGCAGTTACTCAAATTGTTACCTTAAGGGCCTGGAATCAGGTGCTACAGAAGGTGAAGCTTGAATTCACCATATTTTTGTACAAATAGAACATTATGGTGCTTAAAGGGTACTGTGGATGGAATGGCTAAATTTTCCTGAATGGGAGAATTCAGAGAAAGAAATCGCAAGCTTAAAACTTTATTACTTTTTTCCAGTTTTACTGAAGTATAATTGACCAAAATAATGTATATACTTAAGGTTTACAGGATGTTTTAATATCTGCACATTGTGAAATAATTGCCAGATAAAACTAATTAACATCTATCACCTCACAGTTTTACATTGAATGTGTGTGTATGTGTGTTGAGAACATTCAGTGTCTACTCTTTTTGCAAATTTCGAGTACACAATACAGAGATATGAACTATAGTCCAAGCTGGCCATAGATTTCTGTGCCTTGCTTATTTCTTTCAGTCCAATGTCCTCCAGGTTCAACTATGTTAAGACAAATGGATATTCTTTTGTATGCATCCACCACCTTAAAAAAGCCACTCAGCTGTCAATGGACACTTAGGCTGATTCCGTAGCTTGGATTCTGAATAATGCTTCAATAAACAGGGGAGTGCAGCTATTGCTTTGAACCACTGATTTCTTTTCCTTTGGATGTGTACCCAGAAGTAGCTAGCTGAGTCATGCGCTAGTCCTATTTTTATATTTTTAGAAACCTCCGTACTGCTTTCCTTAACAGTTCCACCAATTTACATTTCCCTTAGCAGTGTACAGTATTCCCTTTTTCCTACATCCTACATCCTTTTGTCTTTGTGTCAGTAGCCATCCTAACAGGTGTGAGGCGGTCTTTCTTTGTGCTTTTGACTTGAATTTCCCTGATGATTAGTAAGGCTGAACATTTGTTCAAATACCTATAAATGGCCTTTTTAGGTCTTCTTTTGAGAAATGTCTACTCAGATCTTTTGCCATTCTTTAATTATCTTTTGCCATGAAGTTGAATTTCTTATAAATTTTGAATATTAGTCCTCTGTATGTATGTGTGTAATGTTTAGACGTATTCTCTGCTATTCCATAAGTTGCCTCTGCAATCTGTTCATTGTTTCCTTTGCTGGGGTGAAGCTTTTCATTTAATATAATCCTATTTGTCTATTTTTGCTTTAATTTCCTATGCTTATAAGATATTGTATTGAAAACAAGTATTTTCCAGACTAATATTAGGACGCCTTCTCACTGTTTTCTTCTAGAAGTATTAGGTCTTTTGTTGAAGACTTTTAATCTACTTTGTTTGTGCATTTGATGTGTCCAATTTCATTTCCCTATGTGAATACACAGTTTCTCCAATATCATCTTTTGAAGAAAGAGTCTTTTTCACATTGTGTGTTCCTGTTAAAGATTGATTAGCCATAAAATATATAGATTTACTTTTTGATTATGTATTCTGTTCCATTAGTCTATAGTTCTCTTTTTATGTCAGTTATGTGTTGTTTTGATTACTGTAGCTTTGTAGTACACAACATTTCCAAGTTAGGTAATATAATGTCTCTTTGTTCTCTTTCTTCTAGATTGGCTATAAAAGGATTTTTGTATGTGTGTGGTTTCATATGAATTTTAAGATTATTTTTATCTATTTCTATGAAGAGTGTCCCTGGAATATTAATAGGGATTGCAGTAAGTCCATGGTTATCTTTGGTTAGTGTGACGATTAGTTTTAGGTGTCAAACTGACAGAATTAAGGCATAGCTGAGGACTGATAAAGGACTTCTGGATATGTTCAGGAGAGTATTTCCAGAGGAAATTGGCATGCAAGTTGATGGACTGAACGGGGAACATCTGTTCTCATTGCGTGTTGGCACCATTTAGTTGGCTGAGTGCTGGGATAGAACAAAGGAGAAAGGATTTTCTTTCTCTTTCTTCTGGAACTAGGATAGTCTCTCTCCCTCTGCCTGAACTCCAGGCTTGCCAGCACTGGGGCATCAGGCCTTAGCCATCAGCTTTCCTCATTCTGATGCCTTCAGAATTTAACAAAGCCGTGCCACTGTGGGTCTCTAGTCCACAGATGGTCTATTGTGAGACTTCTCAGCCTCCAGAGTTACAAGAACCAATTCCCCTAATCAATCCTCTCTGGGCTCTTGTTCTCACCTTTACCCTCTTTCCCTTCCTCCCTCCCTCTCCCTCTCTTCCTCTCCCTCCCTCTCTTCCTCTCCCTCCCTCTCTTCCTCTCCCTCCCTCTCTTTCAGTCCATGAACATGGAATACATTTATTTGTGTTTTCTTTAATTTCTTTCATAAATGTCTTATAGTTTTCAGTATACAGATCTTTTACCATCTTGGTCAAATTTATTCTTTTTTAAAAAAATTTTATTTCAATGGTACATTTTAGATGTACATAGTGATACCATTCATCATAGGGGATTTGTACCTGTACATGATACATCTTGTTGCTTCTTTTTTTCCCATTCGCCTCGCCTCACTCCCTCTTCCCTCTTCCTTCCCTATTTACAAAAGCTTTTTTTCCACTTTTTCCTTCCATTTCTTATTTCTCTTGTCCCTCTGTTCCTTTCCTCCTCCTTTGTTCCTTTTCCCATTTGGACATTTTCTTCCTTTTCCCAGTATAGTACATTTCAGTCTTTATTTACAATTTCAGTTTCTCACACCTGAGAAACAATGCAGTATTTAAACATGTGTGTCCGATTTATTTCACTTAAGAGTATGGTCTCAAGATGCATCCATTTACCTAGGAATATCTCAAGCTTATCATTCGTTATGGCAGAGTAGCACTCCATTGTATAAAAAAACCACATTTTCTTTATCCATTCCACTGTTGATGGGCATTCAAATTTATTCTTAAGTACTTACATTTTTGATGCAATTACAACAGGATTTTTCTTATTTTCTCTTTTTGGACAACTCATTCTGAATATGTAGAAACACTACCTTTTTATATGTTAGTTCTGTAGCCTGAAACTATCAAATTTGTTTATCAGTTCAAACAGTGTTTTGTGAGACAGTTAGGGTTTTCTGTACATCAGTACATGTTATCTGTGAACAGAGCTAAATTTCTTTTTTTTTCCCCAATTGGATTATTTTTATTTCTGCTTATAGACTAATTGCTCTAGCTAGAATGTCCAGTACTATTTTGCACAGAAGTGATGAGAGTGGGTGAACTTGTTTTTAATTTTAGAAAAAGCTTTCATCTTTTCACCATTGTATATGATGTTAGTTGTTCACTAATCACGTGTGGCCTTTTTTATATTGAGGTAATTCATCATATTTTACACCTAATTGATTGATGGTTTTAGTCATAAAAGTTTGTTGAATTTTGTGAAATGCTATAAGTGATTATATGATTTTATGTCCCATGTTCTGGGAATGTGATATATCACATTTGTCAACCTGTGCATGTTGAACTGTCTTTGCATCTGAGAGATATATCTCATTTAATCATGGTAAGTGAGCCTTTAAATGTGCTGTTTATTTTTTTTTTATTTTTATTTTTTATTTTATTTTAAACCAAGAACATGTATTGGTACATTCTACATACAATGGTCACATTCATTACATTTATTCTGTACCTATACATGATGTATCTTGGTTCTCCCCCCTCTCCCCCGCCCCTCCCATCTGCTCCCTCCCTCCCTATTTACAGCAGGTTCATTCATCATTTTCCATATTTTCCCTTTCCCCTCTCTTTCCCCTGTTGCCTTTCTGCTTTTCCCCTTCTTTCTTTCTAGTACTCCTCTCCTCTGCACACCATCCTCCTTTTATATAATATCTATTAC
>PVJO010004264.1:0-111929 GCA_004026905.1 Hystrix cristata | reverse complement strand
TTCTTTGTTGGCTTTCACGGCCCTCCAAGTTTTGCATGCAGGCCTTTTCTTTGTTGCTTTCCCCTCCCCCTGTGATCTCACCCATTCTCATGACTCCTGTCACTTCTGAGCAGGTGACTCGTGCTTCTGAAGCTTACAGCTCTGAGGATTCTTCTGAGCTGCATTGCTGCATGTGTTTCCACTTAGGTGTCTTAGCTGTGGTTCAGAGAGAACAAGAGCAAGTTTCATATAGCGCGTTGACCATAGCTGCCTCTCTCCCCGGTTTTGTTACTATCATCACTGTTCTCTCTAGACAGCCTTCCTCCACTCCTTCTTAACTACTTTGCAAATTTGGAGTCAGTTTGGATCCTTCCTTTGTTTTACTTCTCATATACAGATTTTCAGTCCTCAGCTTCTGTCTCACATGACTCCATTTTTTTAATACCACACTGCTTTATTTAATTAAATTAATTAATTTATTTTGCTAAGTTTTAAATGCATTTTAATCCACCTAACCTGCTGAACATCACAGCTAGCAGCACAATACATGGAAGTGTGGTTGTGCTCTCTTGCTGTGATGGTGACTACATGGCTAACTCTGTGGTCTGGCTGGCTGCTGCTTCCCAGTGCCATGAGAGGCACTGCCCTATCTCAGCCTTCACCCCCTTGTCACTCCTCACCTGCGCTAACTTTACATTTTCCCAAATGGGTGCTGGCTTTCCTTTTATTTCTAAGCAGTGTTTTCCCTTTATTTCTAGGCAGGGTAGATTTCAGAACCTGTTACTTAACAGCAAATTACAAAGTCTTTATCCTGAAAACTTAGGGCTTTGCTTTATTTGATGGCAGTCTAACTTTTCAGTTTCATTGCTAGCTGAATACTTCCCTGAACACTCAATCCTGGCCAAGCTGGTTTCCACACAGGTCCTTCATCCTGCACAACACAGTCTAAATTTGTGCTATACCTCAGGCCCCTCTTTTTCTAAAATACCTTCTAAGACTGTTAAGGCTCATGGCTTTTAAATTCCCAGAAAGAGCCTTTCATTTGGCAACTCATTATGGGTAGTCTTATACCACGGTCTTTACCCAATTTATTTATTCACTTAGACTGTATTTGAGGCCAAGTGCTTTCCTCTCCAGCATCTGCACTCAATAGGCCTTGGTTAGTAAATTACCTGTCAAAAGTACCTTGTAAGCCTGTCAGAGTAGACCCTCAGAGCTACCTCCTGATTCCTGTATTCTCTGGCCATGGTAATTGTCATCTGTCTGGTAATCAGGACAGGTGAGTGTGTGTGTGTGCATGTGCACATGCGTATTTCTGTTTTGTGAGAGCCTGCACATTTAGCCGTCCATCCTCCTTTATTTGGGGAAGACACTGTTGCTGCACAACTACAGAAGGCCTAAAATATCAGGGAGAGAGAGGTTGGCTTTTGAAGAATGAACAGTAGGGATGAAAGGAGAGAGCTTGAAAAGAGGGAAGGACATGATCTGCACAGCCTCCCTTGACCCATGGACAAGTGACCAGAGTCCGTGGCACAAGCAGAAGCCCTCCTGTCATTGCCTCAGAAACTGCCTTGGCCTTCAGAGCAGGCCTGGTAGCGAGTGGCGATCACAAACCCCTTGCCATTGCGACTGGCATTCTGTACACTGTGAGAGCCTAAACAGAAGCCTGCGAGGACCTGTACCATCCATGATGGGATTTCACCTGAGCCCTCAGTTTAGGAAGAAGGGTCCCGTGATCGCTCACACTTTACATTACAGTGGTATCCGCCTTGGGCACAATGGTGTTTGATTCTTGTTGCCAACTTGAACCACCTCTGGCACATGCACGACTCTCAGTGGGCAGCTTGTACCACTTGTGATATGAATGAATCTAATCGCTTTTTTTGGTCTTTTTACTAATAAAATTAATAAAAAGCTGCCCGAGGGGGCAGTCATGTATGTACCACCAGTGATTTAAGCCACCCAGCAGCGAGACATACAAGTTATGGCCCTGTTGTGAATGTGTTAAACTGCTTTCCCTCTGTCTCAGAGTGACTGTGAGGAACTTGAGACTCGACATCTTGTGCTTCCCTTAACTCTCTGCTTCTAGAAATGAGTAATTGTAGCTTCTCTCCCCTCCTTTCGGCTGGGACTGATGTGTCGCCTCCTGTCCCACAGAAAGTTGTACAAACGCTATGCTTTCCTGCGCTGCGATGACGAGAAGGAGCAATTCCTCTATCACCTGCTCTCTTTCAATGCCGTCGATTACTTCTGCTTCACCAATGTCTTCACGACGATCTGTGAGTAGTTGCAAGCTCCCACTAGCCTGCTCAAGGCCATCTCAGTGAACCTGCCCCAGGCTTGCTCACTGCCCCCTTTCTTTTTAACACATTCCCAGCAGCTTGAACCATCAGAGGTACATGCATGACTGTCCCAGCTAGTGACTTGTACCACCCAATGGGACTGTCCCACGCCGCCGGATGGGACAGTCATGTATGTACCACTGGTGGTTCAGAGCTGCCCAGCAGCGAGACATGAATTACAGCCCTGTCATGAACGTGTTAGGAAAGAAGGTTATGCCGTGCACTGTCTATCTGCCTTTTGCTTCTGTGGGCAGAAGCAAGGAGGGGCAGCTCTCTCGTGGGAGGTCATATTTTCCCTGAAGTGTCTTGATCTCGCTTGAGCTGGGAAGCACAACCCTTTCGGCCGTCCTGTGGTCAGTGCTGTTCTAGGCACTGCTCTGGGAGCCTCAGGTGGTGAAAGTGGAAGGGGTCAGGGTGGGAAGGGCAAGTTACCTCCCTTCCTGCATGTTTGTAAAGAGTCTCTCTTTTGGCCTAAGAGGTCACTTGGCACAGATTTTGGAGCAGGCTCATGATGTGTCTGTGAGCAGAGTCCACCCTTCGTGGGCCTCGGTCTCCCTAGTTGCAGAGTGAGAAAGAGGGTTCACTATGGTCCCAGACTCTTCAAGCCTCCTCATTCTCAAATGCCGGGGTTCTTTAGTGGGTGGGGTAGATTGCTTGTGAGTGGTTCTTTGGCCAGCCATTTTCGGGCCTTAGCCATATGTTGTTGTTTTTATCTGACACCAGTCGTCCCTCTCAGAGACCAATAGTAGAAATAGCATCAAACTAGAATTTATAGTGCTTGAGCATACTGTTTCCTTCTCTGTGCTGTGAAAAAGGGGTGCAATGTCTGTGTGGCCTCTCCTAAGATTGTTATGATTGTTATTAGGGTGCGTGAGATGAGAGATTCAAAAGTGCCCTGAAACACAGGTCAGTATGTTGTCAGGAGTTGGTGATACTGTTTAGAAAAAGGTTCACTTACTTCTAACCCATAGATCAGCTTAAGTTTTTGGTGTTTGGATGGTAACCCTTGGAAGTTGGAGAGGTTGGAGAGAGAGGTCGGAGAGGGGATTGGCTAGCACGCTCCACCATCCAGGGGCTGGGCCTGCCTGCTGGAGCTCGTCTAGCAGGAGCTGTAGCCAGGCCAGTCTTCTGGGGAGGCCGGGGCCCCTCAGGTATAAGAGGGGTTCCTCACTACCCACAATGCCTTTCATGGCTTTCGTCCAACAGTGATCCCATACCACATTCTCATCGTACCAAGCAAGAAGCTGGGGGGCTCCATGTTCACAGCCAACCCATGGATCTGTATTGCGGGAGAGCTGGGGGAAACACAGATCCTGCAGATTCCCAGGAACGTGCTCGAGATGACCTTCGAGGTATGTATTATCCGGCATTCACAGCCCCAGCTCTGTGGGGATCTGAGTTGCAACAGCTGCTTTGGAGCGTTTTCTGCAGAGTTTTATGGAGGCCTTGGTCTGCAGAGTGTTACGTGTCAGAGTACTGACTTGTCCCGAAATGATCTGAAGCTGGAGTCAACAGTTGACCCTGAAGAAGGGAAGCCTGCCTTTCCCACCCAGTCTCCGGTTGGAAGGCATTTATTTGTCTGGACTTGCATACCTCCCTGTGCTGGTGTATTGAGGAATCCCGGAGTTGTTTCAGCTGTTGAGCCCAAGTGTTCCCCAAGACCTCAGGACCCATATCCAGAGCCTCCTGCCCGGGCCCTGCTCTTCTGAGTAGCAGATCTTTCTCAGCCGTACACTGCCTAGGAGATTGTGCTGTACTGCCAGGCTGGGCAGTAGGTGGAGCTCTGAGCTCTTCCCCTGCAGACGCTTGGGGTCCAGGTAGCAGGCAGCCAGTCAGATTTGTGCCTCCGAGGATTGCCGCTCTATCCTGTTCTCCTGACCTGCTCTGTCCTCTGCGTTCTCTCACAGTGCCAGAACTTGGGGAAGCTTACTACTGTGCAGATTGGCCATGATAACTCCGGGCTGTATGCCAAATGGCTGGTGGAGTATGTGATGGTCAGGAATGAGATCACAGGACACACCTATAAGTAAGTGTTCCCCCCACCGTACCCTGCATTTGGAGCAAGATGTGCCACCAGGGGCTCTTTGAGGAGCCACCTGAGGATGTACATTCTCAAGGAGCCTCTTTTATGTTATGATAGACTGAGGCAACTTCCTGTTGGCTCTCTTCATGCACTAGAAAAGAAACAGAAGGAGAATTTCAAAGTGAAGGTGTGTGGTATTGCCGTGCTTAGGTCTCAGGCCACCCATGCCATTCAGGCAGCTTCTCTGATGATACAGGGTAGGAAGGAGAATTTCAAAGTGAAGGTGTGTGGTATTGCCGTGCTTAGGTCTCAGGCCACCCATGCCATTCAGGCAGCTTCTCTGATGATACAGGGTAGGATGAACAGGTCCTTAGAGGAATCCCAGCTTGGTTTCATGGTGTATTAGTTATCTTTCTAGAGCTAATGGTTTGCAAGAGAGCAGATCTAATACAGGACATTTATACATAACAACATCCACCCATAAGCCAAATGCAGGAAGAGGCCAAATGTCTGTCTGTGTACTGGAGATCCAAAAGATCTAGTCGAGGGCTGGGAGCCCACGGCACTGTCCCGTGTACATCCGTGTCTGCACTAAATGGCTGAGGAATCTATACTGGAACCAGGATATGATGCTTGCAGCAGAGATGAAGACCAGAGCTCCCCTGAAGCAAACAGCAGCCATCCTTGATGACAGCAAGGCCTGTGCTCCTTCTGCAAAGAGAACAGCTGAGTTCCCTTTGGGAGAGCCAGCCAGCCACTATTTTCTGCTCCTGTTCTCCTTTATGTTTGTCAGCAACAGTCCTCAGGTGGATCTTCTATGCCCAAAACCACATCAACAGTCTAGCTGGGTGTTCCTGCTCAAGCTGACTGCATCAGTCCACCACGCATAGCCTCTCCTTAGGGATTAGCTTTATTAATGGCTCTTGTTGAGCAGCAGAGGGGGGAAAGACATTGGGAGAAATGGAAGTTCTGATGGGCCTTTGCCTACCTGCAGGTTCCCCTGTGGCCGGTGGTTGGGAAAGGGCATGGATGATGGAAGCCTGGAGCGGGTCCTAGTTGGGGAGCTGCTCACATCCCTGCCAGAGGTAGATGAGAGGCCATGTCGGACCCCGCCACTGCAGCAGTCCCCCAGTGTCATCCGGAGGCTTGTTACTATCTCACCCAACAACAAGCCCAGTAAGTGGGGGCAGGGGAGGGGCCCTCATATTACCCAGCATGGGGATAGACAGATCTCTGGGAGCCCTTACCCCAGCCTGTGCACCTGCCTGAGGAACCACCTCTGCTGACAAACCCACCTGAGAGACTTGGCACCCTCCTCCTACTGGTCAGTGATAGTATGTGGCACTCTCTTCAGAGGCCTAGAAGGAGAGGGGAAAGCTCGTTTAGCCTAAGCTGGGTACTGTGTAATAGTTTTGCATGATCTTGTAGAAGAGGGCATCTACTTTCTGGCCTTCTCCATCCTGATTCATAGGCTTCACAGTCGGGTCTTGGCCCTCTATTGGTTGTCAAAAATTCCAGGGTAAAATGGAAAATAAATGTTACCAGAATTTCTTAGAACTTTTAAGTATTCATTTTGGCTTACCCTCAAACATTTTGGGAAGAGCTAATTCAGCAAAGTTGGGTGGACATAAGTCTCTGTTTCCTGGGGTCTGTCTGCCCTGTATGTCCCGTGGGCCTTCCTCCCTATGTCCTTATTTCCTACTCAGCTAAGCACTCTGAGATTAGGTCTGTTTGGTTTTTATTAGAGCTGAACACGGGGCAGATCCAGGAGTCCATTGGAGAGGCAGTCAATGGCATCGTGAAGCACTTCCATAAGCCCGAGAAAGAGGTGAGCCTTCCTACCCTCCAAACCAGGGATTTAGGTTGAGTAAAAGAGAATCATCTTGATTTTGCACTTTTCTTCCTGGGCTCTCCAGGTCCATGTGCTGTGGACAGGCCAGAGCCTGGCAGAGTGTGTGCCTCAGCTAGTAGGGGATGGAGTTGACTCCTACTTTTGGGGGCCCTTGCCTCGGGTTGCTCTATTTTCTTCCACACTGATGACACAGTGGGTCCCTGGGGTTCCCTGGGAAGCAGTGCTTATTCCAGTCTGCCTCTCGACTTGCCTGGGACTCCCCACCAGGAGGAATACAAGCCAGTGTAGCCACTGTTTGCTACACTGGCTTGTATTCCTCCTGGTGGGGAGTCTTCCCGTATGTGACCCACATCCCTCATCATCTGCTCTTAGCCATTCCCTTGCAGCTGCTCACTGAGAGCTGCTCTGAGCCAGAGTGCGCTGTCCCAAGTATCAGGGGAACAGGAGGGATCCTTGCAGTCTTTTGCTCCTGCTAGCCCTGGGCTGTGGGTTTGGGGATACAGTGGTGGGAGGGCAGCTCAGCTGAGAACAGCCTGTTACTCACCCCTGTTTCCTTACCTTAGCGAGGCAGTCTGACACTGTTGCTCTGTGGAGAATGCGGCCTTGTCTCAGCCCTAGAACAAGCTTTCCAGCATGGATTTAAATCGCCCCGGCTCTTCAAAAATGTTTTCATTTGGGATTTCCTGGGTGAGTTGGGCTGGGCTGTGAAGGTGGGAAAATACATGTCACCAACATGGCATGGATGCTGACCACGGGGGCTAGGTACGGAATCCAAATCAAGTGACTCTTGCTTGTCCTGGTTTTACTTGCTGGGAATGACAGGAGCCCTCTTCCCCCCTTCAGCGAACCTTTACCTCCTGAGACTGGGCAGAGAAGATTCTCTACTCTTTATCTAGTGTGGGCTTAGTCCCGAGCCTCATACTTTCTCTTTTTGGAGCCAGAAGGCCAGTTGAGAGCAGTGGAGCCTGAGCTAGCTGTATGGTGTCCACTCGGAGAATCTTCATGGAAGAAACCATTCCCAGAGTGGTCTCATATTTTCAGACTAGGGAAAAGACTATCTTTACATTAAGGGCCACATAAGCAAATTTTAAAAATAAGGATCATTTTGAAATATCAGTGATTTCTGAGCATTTACGTTATTCTTATGAAGTTGTCTGTGTGGACTTGAGGCTTCCGGGACAGACAGACAGATGGGTTGTAAAAGCTGTTGTCACAGGCAAGGTCTTCTGCTCTTCACAGAAAAAGCACAAACCTATTATGAGACATTGGAGCAGAATGAAGTAGTCCCTGAGGAGAACTGGCATACAAGAGCCCGGAACTTCTGCCGATTTGTCACTGCAATCAACAACACTCCTCGGAACATCGGCAAGGACGGCAAGTTTCAGATGCTGGTGTGCTTGGGAGCCAGGTACCGCAGCCCTGGGGCCTAGGGCGCAAGGCAGCCAGCCTTGAAGGTGATGCCAGAGGCCCAGCATGGCAGTGAGTGGCAGTGGGTGAACAGTGTCTGGGCACTGCTGGGCAAGGGGTGCCTCAAAGGGCTTCGTAGAGGCTGCTATTTCTGTTGCGTATCCCCCTTATGTGTGGGAGTCTATTGGGGGAGAGTGTGTGCAACTGGCAGAGGTGGGGCCACCTTTTCATGGGGAGGTTCAAAATCACCCCAGCTGGGGAAATTGGAAGCAGAACACATATATATTTATTCCCTCAATAAACATTTGAATGTGCAGGCCTTAGGGAGAGTGTAGGAAGAGAGCTGAATAAAACACGGTCCCTGTCATTTAGAGGTTTACTTATTCTAATTTTAAAAAGCAGAAGATTGTGAGAACAATCTTCTACCTAGAGAAGTACCTCCAAATAAGGTATTCTGAAAATGTAGAGGAGAAAGATCAGAGAAGGCTTCAGAGAGGCGATGATGTTAGAGATGAGCCCTTAGTGGAAGTAACAGAATGTGGGAAGGCAGTGAAAGGAAACTAGGGGTCCTGAGGACTTGGGTCACAGAAAGATCTCTCCCATATTAGGACAGCATTTATTAATCAGGGCACTGAAAAAATATGAATTTGATACAGGTGGTGTGCTGTGGAAGGATTATGAGGGGCTATTCCAGTATGTCAAGTGACAGAGCATGAAGCCCAGATAAACTTGAGGCAGTAGTTTATTCAGGAACATAAAGGAGAAAGGTGGTAGAAGGTTAAAAATGACATATCTAGGTACTGTTTGGGATGCTGAGGCAGGATGGTTTGAGCCCAGGAGTTTGAGTGAGCCTAAGCAACATAAGACGACCCTGGGTCAGAACAGACAAAAACCAGACTCTAGAGCCAGATTTGCCAGTTCACATCTCAGGTCAGTCACACACTAGTAGTACCTTTGACACATACTAGTCACATACTAGTACCTTTGACTACCTTTGACACGCTATTTAATTCTGTACCTCGATCTTTCATCTATGGTGTGGAGATAATGATGGCACCTACCTCATCTTAGGGTTGTCAGTGAAGGGTAAATTTTACAACTGCGCTGGCTTGTGTGAAGTGTTGTGTGAGTTAGTGCTTACTCCTCGTGGGAAGAGAGACTACTGGTAGATGGCGGGAGTAGTGCTCACTGCAGGCTAGGGGCTGGTGGGTGGTGGGCTTGTCTAGTCAAGGGAGGTGACAGGGCTAGTAGTGCTCACTGCAGGCTCTGGGAGGCAGGCTCTGGTAGGGAGGGTAAGGGGCTGTGGGAGTGGCCAGCCTCTCTAGCTTCAGACTTAGTGCAAGTTTCACCCTTGACCTTGCATTGTCTCTCTCCCTTTCCCTTGCCTCTCTGACTGGCCTGGACCACTCCTGCCCCGTCAGAGATCACTTGTTGCACCACTGGATCGCCCTGCTGGCCGACTGCCCCATCACTGCACACATGTATGAGGACGTGGCGCTCATCAAAGACCACACACTTGTCAATTCCTTGATCCGTGTGCTGCAGACATTGCAGGAGTTCAACATCACACTAGAGACTTCCCTTGTCAAGGGCATCGACATCTGACCTCTCAGCACCAGCCAGCGACCAGACGGGGAAGACCCTCCCTGCAGCTTCGCCCTTCCTCTCAAAGGGACCCGACCGAGTTGTGCAGGGAATGGAGAGGAGGAAATGTACACTCAATGTAAAAAGAAAACTAGAGGATTTTTGGAAAAAATAATCTATTTTAGAGTTTATTTGCCGATTTGCTTTTTACACACTTTCATGTGAAAGAGTGATAGAAGAGGGAGCGAGGTTGGTGCCGCTTATTTTGAAGCTGGTACCCTCCCTCGCATGGCCACGCGCTGGGAGCCTGCGGCGTCCAGGACCGAGCCTGCACGCGGGGCTGTTTGGCTTCTTTGCCCCGTCGTGTTGATGAGGCCATTCCACATCGTTTTTAAACTAATGTTTTCTATATTAACATTATTATGGATATTTGGCTTTCATGGGCCACACACAGGTGTGCTGAGCGGGAAGCCTCATGCTCCAATCAAGGGAGTTTTAGTAATGCCTGTAAGCAAGCACTGACGAGTCAGCCCCACGTCATGTTTCTTGGGTTTTTTTGTTTTGTTTTTTTGGTCAGTATTATTTGGGAAGGAGACATGCCGGGATGTGTCGTAGTGCTGTCATCGTGCAGAAAGGCATGTTTCCTCTTGGCACACAGTTGCACAGAAGTAAACATAAGCATGTTTTAACAGATTTTCCTTTATTTTTTTTCTTACACTTTATTTATTTAACCCTCCATTGTGTGTTTTAAGTATTTTTTTTTCTTTTTTTAAAGAAAGGAAAAGCTTGTCACAATCTAACTGGCTATATTATTACTGTTAAATTTATGTTGTTTTGCAGTTTAGAAACCAGCTACAGTATGG
The DNA here is from genome assembly GCA_004026905.1 of Hystrix cristata. Classification (NCBI taxonomy): domain Eukaryota; kingdom Metazoa; phylum Chordata; class Mammalia; order Rodentia; family Hystricidae; genus Hystrix; species Hystrix cristata. The sequence goes on along the minus strand of PVJO010004264.1, from coordinate 101,879 downwards.
CCCATTTAATAAAACACCTGAAACAAAACTGTACTGTAGGGGTTGCTGACTTTCATAGGGGGTTCGTGGTTAGTCGGTGGCAGAGGGTGGAGCTTGGTCTGCGTGAGAGGACTGGGCTGTGCCTTGCCTGTCTCCACCAGTTGGCTGAGGGCTGCAGGCTGCCCAGGGTGCCCTGGGGGCCTGGGGTCTCCTCGGTTCTTCACCTGGCAGGGCCAGGAGCTCCCAGAGCTGGTAAGTGGCTAACTGAGAGGGATGTATATAAGGGTTCTTTTCCCACTCCATGGAGGAGACTGAGGCACAAAGGGGAAAAGAACAGGCCAGGCTTACAAACATTGTCACTTGACAGGATGAGCCATTTCTTTTTTTGGAGGTGTGCCGGGGATTGAACTCAGGGCTTTGTGCTTACTGGGCAAGCACTCTACCACTAAACTAAGTCCCCAACCCCAGGATGGGCCATTTTTTGAGAGGGTAAGGCAGACAGTGTGTGGAAACATAGCACACAGAGGATCCTGTCTGCCCTTAAAGTGAAAAAAATCCCTTTCTTGGAAGAGTGGTTCGCTTTTCCAGGGATGGCAAGTGGGAGAGTTTTATGAAGTCTTCCCCAACCCCCTGGGTAGTCATTACTTCTATTGTAATTCTGTAATTTCTTGGATGCTGGCACCTTCTCTCTGCCTGCTTCGTGCTGGGCCTGCCTTCTAGGCCGAGTTCCTACAGGGCAGGTGAACCACTTGTCCATCTCCATTTTAGTGCCTGGTGGGTACTGATTATCCATTGAAGGCTTTTGGAGGGGATGAAGAAAGGGTGGCATAGAGAGCCACAGTGCAACATCCTGCCAGCAGGGGGCGCGAGCAGGCCGCACTGCACCCAACTTACCTAAGGCCACTGAGTCTTCATTTCTTTTGGAGGTAGGGAGGGAAGGCGAGGGCAGGGTAGGCTGTGCCTCTGGAGCAGGAAGAGAGGATTCCTGGCCGGGAAGGAAGGTGCTTGAGACTCAGCTGTACGTGTGCATGCTGGGGGCCTAGGCCCAGACTCGCCTTGAGCCAGGAGTTTTACAAACACACCTCTCTCCCTCACAGCTCTGTAAGGCAAGCGGAGATTATCCTGGGTTTGCAGGTAAGGAAACTGAGGCTCAGAGAAGTTCAGTTACTTACCCAAGGGCACACAACTCTTGAGTGTTTTGCAGTTTCAAATTTGAGCTTTTCCTTTGACAACAACTCCCTTATTTGATTCAGTGCTCTGCTCAGCTGTCTTCAGGGAGACCTGACCTAACTACTCAGAAAGACTGACTGGTTCCATCAGTCACTTTTTATTCCTTTGTTCTGTTCTATTTTCCTTCCTAATACTTGCAAAACTTACACTGTTTATTCTAAAAGCAAGTCTGAGAAAGGTGAGACTTGGCCTACTTCGTTCATTGAATAGTATCTGACACATGATAGGTACCTAATAAGTGTTAGGATAATAGATGAATTCATTGGTAGTGGTTAAGACCACAGACTATTACAGCTGAATTTCTTAAGTCATAGCCTTGTGCTCTTGTGACTTAGGACAAACTATATAACTTCCCTGACTCATCCACACAGTGCTCAGTAATAGCACCTGTCCCCTAGGGATATTGTGAGGATTAAGTTGCCTACACTCCGTCAGGCTTATGTAAGTGCTTGACAAATGTCAGTTGTTACCCTGTTGGGTCCATCCCTGTCCTGGTTCCTGACATAGAGACAGCTGAGACCCTGACTCCCGTCTTCAAGAAAGGCAGAGGGAAATGCTGTCAGGGAGTATGACAGCAGGATGTATTGACTGCGACGTGTTCTGCTAGAGTGGAGGGCTGTCCGTGGGTGGGCAGTGAATGTCAAGAGGACAGCACACGGGCCTGGAGGTGTGAAAGGGCCTGTAGTTGTGAAGCTTGGGGAAGTCCAGCGTCATGTCCAAGCTAGGGAGTGGTGCAGGTTTGTGGGCCTGCTAGCTACAAAGTGAGAGATGAACAAAGGGGTGATAGGTATTGGAGGACCTTAAGGAAATGTGGACTAACTGGATGAATAAACACATGCTACAGGCACAAAAGTCAGAGCCGTCGCCAGTTTGTGGCTTTCTGAGTGCACACTCACACCCTGACTGTTACTGCTGCTGCGGCTCTGCCTGTCTGATTAACAGAAATGGAAGCCCGTGATCTGGGCACAACTAATGTGCTGGGCAGCTTGGAGATGAGCGTGTGTCTCATTGAGCGTGTCTCTGTGTGGCCTGAGTGTGCTCATAACCAAAGTGTCTGCTCATCAACACTCAATGGACTCCGTCTATGAGGGGGCCATGTGTCTCCAAATGGGGGAGTATCATTTGGGTAACATGGGAATATTTATCCTCCTTTAGCCTCTTTGGGCTATTAGAAGCTAATCATCTGAGCGATGTTCAAGCTAATCAGTTACCTTCCACAGGTGGTGGTGGGTGTCCCCTGTGCAGCTGACCAGCCACTCAGGTTCTGTGTGGTGGCTGGCCAGCAGCGGTGTTTATGTGCTCTGGGCAGGGTGTGGGTAGCCTGAGGCAGCACAGCAGCAGAGGAGCTGCACCCTTGCTGGCAGATGGAGCAGAGAAGGTGGGTGTGAACCTGTTTTATATGTCAGGCCTCAAATGGGACCGTCTAGCCCTCTGCTCCTTCTAATAGCTGATTCTGCTGTGACGTCTCACTTCCTACTGTATTTTGTTTTATAATCTGCAAATCCTTTCCGGAATGATACATGATAATGTAGCTCAATATTTCAAGGACACTCAAGTCAACTGCATCCTGTGTGGGGGCCAGCCAGGCCTCTCCAGCATCTTTGGGTAAATTGGGTGCATCTGATTCGCCCACCTATCTTGGGTGCTGCACCTGCTCTGATGCTGTGCTTTCCAGACTCTTGAGATTTCAGGGACTGTTAAGTAAACAAGCAAGTGAATAAACTCAGTGAATCTTCGTAAAGCAAACGCCCTTACAATCACACCCAGGTCAAGAATCGACCTTTGCCAGTCCCCCCACCCCGATCATCCAGGACCCCGCTCTGCATCCTAGTCCCAGCTGCCTCCCTCCCAACTTCTCCACTCAAGTAATCATGTCCTTGAGTGTCTTTTTTGCTTTACCGACCAAGTGTGCATTCTCACTGTCCTTTAAGTTTTTTTCAATACATATTTTAAGTCTGTTTGAATCACTGAAAGCTGTAAAATGTTCACCATCACTGCCATAGGCCAGTTTTTTTTCTGTGGTTGGTTGCTTTCTGCTACACATTGTAAGGAAAAAAAAATCTTCACATTTTGTGCCTACTCCTAACTGTCCATCCACTTTCATCTACTCTAGATCTGTTCGTCTCCAATCTTCCAGACTATTTCCTTCCAGGGCCCTGACGAGCCAGCTGCCCAGGAATGTGTATATAGTCTCCTGTGTGTGCCATGAATAGCTCTGCTCACTGGAAAGATTTCCCTTGCCGCTCTCTCAAGGCAAACCCTGAATGTGGCTGTCATGCAGCCACTGTCCATTTTCGGCTTCCATCTGCATACGAACCTGACCCATTAGGAAACCCAGCTGGATTACTGTTTCCACCTTGACATGTCTGACAGAATCTAGTTTGTAATGGCGGTTTTGGATATGCTGTCACTTGGTGGTCAAGCATTTCATCTAAATGAGGGCGTAGTCTTGTGCCAGGAGCTGTTCTCAAAAGGTGTGTAATTCTCTGCTGCAGATTGGCTTTGCCCCAGAACCCCAAATACCGGTTTTGTGGTTCTTTCAGTGGGGCTTACAAAGAGGTCCATATTGCATTTTTAACCATCACTGACACTTCCAGCGCCACAGACCCACTGGATTATATCCTCCAAATGCCAGGCAATCTGCCCGACTGTCTGCTCTTCCTTAAAAGTCCTTTTCTGCTCTGGGCCCCACTCAAAACTGTAGCTTTGTGTGTTGCCAGAGAATTCCTAGGAATGGGATATGTAGCCTCCAGAATCCAAAGAGGCCTACTAGGTGCTATGCGTCTTTCTTTGTGGTAGAGGATGGAAGAAACATCAATATGCTTTTCACCTTTTTTGTTGTTGTTGTTTTTGTGGTTGTTGCTAGAGATTGAACCCAGGTCCTACCACATTTTAAGTGCATGCTGATACCTAGCTACACCCTAGCCCTGGCTTTTACTTTGAAGGGGATATTCTGGCACACCATAACCACTGGATGCCTCAAAATTGCAATGTGTTCTTTTCTATTCCAATGGAACAAGAAGATCAGAAACATTCGACCTTCATGTGGAACAGGCAACAATGTTCATTTAGTTTTCTTCCAAAGCTATTAACTTTCGTGCCTTCAGTCTCTGTCCAGAGAGATCTGGACCAGCTGGACAGTACACAGAACACACAGATCCATTACATTGATTAAAGCGTAGTGACTGGGTGGGAAAAGCAGAGCCCTGGGCAAGACAGCTGCTCCAGAAGGTGGGTGAGAAACACTATCAAGATGTGGCTACCTGCTATTTTTGTGAAGTTCTGAGGTTCCTTGGCTGGATCTCAACTATGCAGGGCCATGAAGACCATCAGAAGGACTTTCTTTTTTTTAATCATTCCTCTTAGAGCCCTGAGAAGTCACAGAAGGCTTCCCTGGAGTTGAGTGACATGTTCAGAGTTGCATTTTGAGGAAGGGATGTGAGCATCTCGGTGAGTGGCCACAGGGGAGATGAGCCACTTGGGTTGGAGATTGGGGCGGAGTGGGAGGGAAGGGAGTGGATTCTGGTGTTGTTTCAGAGGTGAGACTGACAGGATCTGGTTATGGATTAGATCAGGGTGAGGAAGGAGGATTGCTAAAGAGATCTCCTAGGTCTAGGGGTACATAGTCTACACTTTAGTTCATGATGCAGACTTGTACTTTTGGCTAATCTAAAATGTGTGGAGTGGTATGTGCGTTTGAACTCACAGGCTCCCGCTCACCTGTGGGCACAGCTGTTGGAACTTCTTTTCTCATACTGTTCCAAGGGAGGCTGATGCACTTACGAGAAGCCCTGAAACTTGAAGTTCCTTCCTGTCTTTTGCTGACCTGAAATGAAGCCTGCACTTTCCTTTGGGGTGGAGCAGGTCCTGGACACTTCCCCCTGGCTTTCAGGCTGGGGTCACTGTGAGCTCAACTTCCAGAAGGTTTATTATAGGTTCTGACCTTTAACTCGAGCTGCACAAGCTGGACGGTTGCAATAACCTCGGAACTGTGGGATAAATTCCTTAGTCCCTTGTTTCTGTTGCTTGAATTTCTCAGCCAGTTCCTTAGACTACCCCTGACTCCAGAGTGGGGCTCACGCACTGCTGTCCTAAACTATGGGTTACTTTCCGTCATGGTCGGGGTATTCATTCCTCATCTGCTCCGTCCTTGGTAAGCAGGATGTACCTTCTCTACCTCTACATGCAGTCATGGCCAGGCAGACCTTTTGAATTCTTACTCCTCACTTCCTCAAAATGCTGTATCTCTGCAAGTTGTTACCCCTGAGACACAAAACACAAAACACATTAGGGACTGGTCTCCTAGAGAAGAACCCTTCGGCCAAGATTCTTGGGAAGACTATAAGAACCGCTCCTCCTGGCCTTGTGTTTTTGCCTCTTTATTTCAGTTTTGGGGTTTGCAGGCACCTCTGGTGAGAGCTGGAATTGTGTGACCCCAGCCCACCACTGAGGCTCATATGGTTGTGCCATTTGTTAAGCTCAACACTGTAGCATCTTGAAGTTCAGGGTTGTTTGTTTTTAGACAGTGTCTCATCATGTTGTCCAGGCTGGTATCAAACTCACTATGTAGTCCAGACTCTCCAATTCCTGATCTTCCTGCCTCAACCTTCTTGCTAGGATTACAAGTGTGTGCCATCATGTCCAGCTCCCTCTTGCATCTTGAGACTGTATGGATTTGTACAACTTTGTAGCAAAAAATAATCCAAAGGTTGAATTAAAATTGTTGCTTGGTTTTGTTTGCAAAATTTCACTTTATACTGAACCTGCAGTTATAAATGATTCTCTTAGGGAACTTTTTATTCAGTAATGTTGCTGAATCCCAAAGCTGGCATTAACCTCAGACACTGACAAAGCTAAATTTTTATCTTAGACTGCTGTGGGACCCACACACCCAGGGAGTATGCCTTCCTATTTCTCCATTTCCCTTTATGTATAAGAAAAGCACATCAGCCCTGTGTTATTGTGTGTAGAAGACAAAAGGACCTAGCAAACAAGTGATTGTTAAAAATAAGAGAAAATTAGGCAAGAAAATTGAAAAGACATCTAGAATGGGAAGGAAATAAAAGAGCTCTATTTGCAGGTGATGTGATCATATAGATTGAAAATCCTAATTATTAAAAACCATTAGAAATAACAAAAGAACTCAGCAGGATTTCAGGCTACGAAATCAATATCTATCCAAAAATAAATTGTGTTATTATGCAGTAGCAATAAACAACTGAAAATTAAGGAAATTCCATTTATAATAGCATAAAAAAGAATAAAGTACTGGGTATCTTTAACAAAAGAAGTACAGAATATATACCTTAAAAACTACAAAATGTCTTTGACAGGAATGGAAGACTTTAATAACAGCCCATGTTCTTGAGTTAAGAAGCTTAATATTAGTAATATTATTAGTTGTTAACTAATATTCTCCAAACTAATCTACAGATCCAGTGCAACCTCTACCATTCAAAATCCCATCTGCCGCCTTTGCAGAAACTGATAAGCTGATTCTAAATTCACATGGAAGTCCAACAGACCTAGAATAGCCAAAGCAAGCTTGAAAAAGAGCAAAGTTGGAAGACTCTTGCTTCCCTCTTTCAAAACCTACTACAGTAATCAAGATCACGTATATTGGCATGAGGATAGACATACAGAGCAATGGAATAGAATTTAGTCCACAAATAAATCCTCACATTTATGGGCAATTGAATTTTGGCAAGGGTTCCAAGACAGTGTAATGGGGGAAATAAAAATCTTTTTAACAAAAGCTGCCAGAGAGTCAATATGCCAAAGAGTAAAGGTGGGCCCTATCTCACATATATAGTAACTAACTCAAAATGGATTGAAGACCTAAATACAATAGCTAATGCCGTAAAACTTTTGGAAGAAAACATAGGCATAAATCTTTGTGACCTTGGATGAGGCAATAGTTTCTTAGCTGTGACATCCAAGGCACAAGCCAAACAAAACAAAACAAAACAAAAAAACCAAAAAAAAAACCCCCTAGACTTCAAATTTAAAAGCTTTGTGCTTCAGAGGATAGTTGTTTCAGAAAGCAAAAAGACAACCCATAGAATACAATATTTATAACTTGTATCTCTGACAAAGGACCAGAATCCAGTTATATAAAAAACTCCTACAACTCAAAAAGACAAACAACCCAACTTAAAAATAGGCATATATCTTAAAAGACTTTTCTTCAAAGAAGATATGAAACTGGCCAATAAACATATGAAAAATTGCTCAACAGTGTTAGTCATCATGGAAATGTAAATCAAAACCACAACGAGATACAGGTTGAGTATACTTTATCCAAAATGCCTGAGACTAGAAAAGTTTGAGATTTCAGACTTTTTTGGATTTTATGTTTACATAGACTTTACTGGTTTAACATCCCTAATTAACAAATCTGGAGTTCAAAGTGCTCCCAAATCTAAGATTTTTTGAATGTCACAGGCACTAAAACTTTGGATTTCAGATGTTTGGGCTAGTGATACTAGGCCGGTACCACTTTACAGCACCAGGGTGGCTGGAATTGAAAAAACAATGGCTGGACATGGCACATACCTGTAATCCCAGCTTCTCAGAGACAGAGGCAGCAGGATCACTTGAGCCCAGGAGTTTGAGGTCAGCCTTGGCAGTGCAGTGAGACCCTGTCTAAAAAAAAGAGAGAGAGAAATATTCAGGGCTGGAAGTGTAGTTTAGAGGTTGGTCGTGTGCTTAGCATGCATGAGTGCCTGGGTTCAATCCCCAGCACCACTTACTTAGAAAAAAAAAAAATAGACATAAGTGTTGGCGAAGATGTGGAGAAATGCAAGTCCCCATGCACTGCTAGTGGAAATGTAAACTGATGCAGCTAACTTTGCAAAGTAGACTGGCAGTTCCTCGAAAGGTTAAACATAAGAGAAAGTCTATGGCCCAGCAATTCTACTGCCATGTGTAGAATTTTGTTTCCAAGGGAAATGGAAGCACATTAACACAAAAAATTGTACATGAAAGTTCATAGCAGAGTCATTTGTAATGGTCAATAGGTGAACACAACCCAAATGTCCATTGGCTGAGGAATGGATAAGGAGACTATGATTTATCCATGTAATTGGGTGTTATTTGGCTATACAAAGAGTTAAAGTACTGATGCATTCTGCTACATGTGTGAACCTTAAAAAGAGTATGTAAACTGGGCATGGTGGCTCAAGAGGATCCCTGCAAGTTCGAGGCTAGTGTGGGCTACAGAGCAAGACCCTGTCTCAAGAAACAAAACAAAAAAGTATGCAGACTATGATTCCATTTGTGTGACATGTCAAGAACAAGCAACTCTACACGGGCAGAAAGTAGATTAGGAGTTTTGTAGATCTGGGAAGGAGAGGGGAGAAACAGTCATGGATATGGGATTTCTTTCTGGGTTGGTAAAGTGTTCTAAAGTCAATTGTCATAGTTTGCACAAATCTATAGATATACTAAAAATAATAGAAGCTTACACTTTAAATTGGCGAATTCTGTAATACACATCAACAGAACTATTATTTAAAAAACGTCAGGGCTGGTGACATAGCTCAGTGATAAAATGTATACTTAGCATGTGTACACTCCTGACTTCAATCTCCGGCACTGAGAAAAGAAGGAAGGAAGGAAGGAAGGAAGGAAGGCAGGAAGGAAAGAGCAGTTGACAAATCCAAATCATCGTAGTTCTTCCAAGTTTCTTAGGTGTGGTTCATACCCTTTTTAAGCAGGGTATCCAACTGTGACTAAGGGGTCCCTTAGGACCTGGGGGACGCAGGACATTCAGTGCTAAAACCTAGAAAGTCCAGAGCCAATCAGGAAGAGCTGGACACCCAACCTCTGGGGACATTTCTCAGGAATGGGGCTGGGAGATACCTGACCTTATAGAAGGAAATTTTACAGACTCTTTTGTTCTCAGTGCTGTTTTCGGGGAGGTCTAGAGTGGCAGAAAGAAACATTCTTCTTAAATCTCCTGCAGGCAGTAAAACATGCCTTATGATTAAAAAAACAAAAACAAAGCAAAACCAGAAATAAAACCTTTGAGAGAATCACTAAAGCATGTACCCAATTTTCTGCTCAGTTGCACTGTCACGTAATAATAACTAGTGTTTCATGGCAGAGACGTTTATGCCCATGAATACCCACAGACTTCTCCGCGCACGTCCACCAGCACCTGGCAGGCAGTCAGGCACATCCGACTGGTCTTGGTCAGGCAGAAACAGGCACAGGCGCTAGTGTGTCCTCACAGTCCCGGCTGGGCCTCCCCCTGCCCCCTTTCTGCCCAGCTTTCTTCTGAGCTGCCAGCCCTGCTTTGGCAGACTCCAGGGCCACTACCCTGTTAGGGAGGCAACCGTCTTCCACAGAGTGCTTCGCCAGCTTCTGTCACCCTGCGCAGTCTACCCCTTGTGATAATACCTTTTGCTATGTCACTCACTGTGGTTCTGCTAACGTGCTCAGGTCCTCACTGATGCCAAGAGCTTGGGATAACCAACTGTCCTATGGCCTGAGAGGGTGCTTCTCTCACCAGGACCCAGGCCTGGGAGCTGCCTGAGAACTGCCACTCACCAGTGTGGCCACAGGGAGGCCATCCCGTCTGCAAGGCCAGGGCGATGGAACAACAAACCTTGACTTTCTTAGGTAAATATTGGGGTACCCCTGAGCTACAGCCACTGGAGCCTCCTGGAATTCCCAGGCAGTAGACACATATCTGAGAGTTTTCTAGGAGTCCTGAGGATAGAGATGGGTTTCTGGTTCCAAGGCTGTTACACTGGTGAGTTGGAACAACAAACACTTCTTAACTCCAGTCCAGGAGGCTAAGAAGTGTAGGATCAAGGAGGTAGCTGATCTGGTGTCTGAGGAGGGTTCCTTGCAGGCTCACAAAGATGGAAAACTTTTTGCCATGTTCTTTCATAATGGACAGGAAGCAAGTTCTCTTGGCACTTTTATAAGGACACTAATCCCATTTTTGAGAAGTCCACCCTCATGACTTCTAATCCCGATTACCTCCCGAAGATCCCACCTCCTAACCATTATTTTAGGGGTAGAGTCTCAGTATATGAATTCAGGCGGGACAGTTCATAGCAAAAGCCAAGCCTGGTGAGTAATCCCCTCCCTTGCACTTACAGTGATCCGAGGCCCAGGGTGCTGTGGGGTTCCTTCATCGGTTAAAAATGCGGTCCCGGGAGGGAGAACGGCTCAGAGAGGTTCCAAGCAGAAGCCACTCTCTCTCAGGAGACTACTTAGAAGGGAACAGATTTCACTTAGATGTATATGTTCTGGCTTTCGGGTGTGTGCGCGCTGGAGACTGAATCCAGGGCCTGGTGCATGCTGGGTAAGTTCTCCATCACTAAGCTCCCCAGCCCCACTGCTCTTCTAATTGGCAATTTCCTTTGCAACATGGAGTGCTTTGGGCCCAGACATTTCTACTTTTGTTCTTATGTTTATCTGATGAGTGGGTTATTTTAAAAGGCATTAGAAGGGATGACTAAGTGTAGGGAAAGAAAGTAGAATTTCCTAAGAAGGGACCTTGCAGAACTGATTCAAGTATTGGGACATGTACCTTCTGTGAATTCCTCAACCGGCCTGTTTCTTCTCTGTAGAGTTGTAATAAGTTAAGTAGGTGTTGAGCACAAGTTTCATGTTGGCACCTGTGCTTGCAGAGATGTGAAGAGAAATAAATACCGCTAGGCTGTCTCCACAGGCAGCCTCCCACACAAGACCGTGTGCTAACCGGCCATGGGGGAGCCCGTGGACACAGTGACAATAATGACGATAGTTGTAAAATTGCTAACATGGTGGAGTACTGTGCTAGCTCTGACCCAAGCACAGTTCTAAGTACTTTATAAGAATTACTCATTTCGAGCTAGGTGTGGTAGCACATGCCTGTGACTCCAGCACTCTGGCAGGCTGAGGCGGGAGGATTACAAGTACAAGCCCAGTCTGTGCAGCTTAGTAATTTAACAAGACTTTGTCTCAAAAACATAAAATAAAATAGGGTTGGGAATGTAGCTCAATATGAAGGTGCTAGTTTCAATCCCCAGTACCAAAACTAGAAAAGAAAAAAACAACTACTCAAAACAAACGACAACTAGACTCTTAAGACTGTTAATATCCCAGTTTTGGATGTAGGAAAATTGAGGACTCAGGGAGGCGAGCCCACTTGCCACACAGCTGATAAACTGTGGAGCTGCCCAGGAAGGGGGCTCTCAGGGAAGGCTTCTGGGGAGGCGACGTCAATAGGAAGGAAAGAGGAAGGCGTCGTGGTTGTCTGGGGCCTGCTCCTCACCCTGTTTGCACTGACATTGTCTCCTTGGGATGCTGCTGCCAATCTGCCCACGCGGAGTCACCAGCTCAGGATTTCTGGGCCCATCCTGGCCCCTTACTGTCCTACTGAGCCTTCCCTCAACCCGGGAAACAACAGCTGCGGGGAGCTGCTGGGGGCCAGGACTTGACCTGGACACTCGTTCACCAGCTTGGGCTGCTTGACACCCAAAGCTGGTTTCCACGAGGCCTCTCTCATTGAAGACCACTAAGTCACCAAAGTGGCTCATGGTCATCATAGAAAACGCGAGGCCATTCTGCATGTTACGGAAGACAGAATGGACTCCAGGTGCTTGTTTAACTCTGAGGAGATGACATTTTGGGTATGAGAGTTCAGCATTTTCCTGCTAGAAGAAGCAGGCTTCACGAGGGAGGCCTCACACAGTGCATAAGAAAACAAAGAATATGAAAAAGTTGGTGGTTTGGTGGCCAGTGAGGACCCAGAGGACACAGAATGTGGAGTCTGGGGACAGAAGCGAGGACATCCATCTCTCCTGGTGAGAGGCAGGGTCGAGGAGATTGTCCAGTGGGTCAGTCGGGACAGTTGGGAACGGGGCTGCGCCTGCTGATTTAAAGTTGTCCTCTGCCCCTCTGCAGCGTCTGGTGCGTGATGATCTGTGGGAGAAATGAAGGAGCGAGGGCAGGGTTCCATATTTGGGTTAACTAGGGACAGAAGGAAGGGAACAGCTGCAGACAGGGAGATGCCAGGCGAACTGAGAGCAGCGCAGGAAGAGGAAGTAGGCACGAAGGAGAGAGCCAAGTGCGGGGGCGCTGGTGGTGTAGGATGTGCACACTGTATACTACGAAGACTTAGTCATTTTTATTTAAATGTTAGAGGAAGAATGATCTTTCGAGGTTGGAAGATTAGAGACACAAGGAAGGCAGAGAAATGAGCTACAAATACACCCAAATGGAGGAAACTAAAAATCAACTCACACCTCTCATAGAGAACAATTCCAGTATTTTGGTATATATCCTTCAGACTCTTTTCTATACACACACCTATATCTAATTTTTAAAGTGGGGTGTAATGGGCATATCATAATATTATGAGCACCTTTCCATTTCAGTCAGCATTCTTCGTTGGTATATTTTCTAGGGCCTGTGGTAGCATTGTGGGAAAAACCATGAGAGAGAGAGAGAGAGAGATTAAATATAAAAGTCAAAGAAAGAAAAAAAATTCCTTGTTCCCAAACAGAAGAGGTGTGAACATTCCACAGACTTAGTTAAGTGGGACATTCTTCTACCCAGCAGAGGAGATCAGAAGTGTTTCCCCATTATTTCTGGGTACAAAGGAATAGAAAGTCTTAGCTGGTGTGCCGTCTTCTGCACCAGGCAGTGTAATCCCAGCAGGAAAGTGCCCTCTCCAAGCGCTCCTGGCTGTCACTGGCATCCAGATCTCGGGGAAGGGCTCTGAGACATTTTACATTGTGGCCGAAGGCAATGATATATATCATCTCAATTCTTTGATACTTTCTGTCATTCTCTTTCTCCTTTCTCCTTCCTTGATAATTTTATTCCTTTATTCTTCTTTTAGTGGTTACCATGAAATTATAAATTGGCTATCATTGCGTAATGTAAGTTGTCACTCTTCTTGCCAGACAATGTAGGGAGCTTTACAATAATAATTTCATTTATCTGAATTTGTATGCTTTCATTGTTATGTGTTTTAATTTTCTCTCCCTCCTTTCTCACTCTATATGTACACACACATAATACTTATGTACAATACAATATGATATAGTAATTACATATAATATCTGTGTAATAAGTAATAAATATATATTATATTTATATAATTAAAACCTCATGAAGATATTCTTATTTTTATTATCATTTTATACATACCATAGTTATCTATCTTTCCTGCCTGCTATGGTTTAAATATAGTTTGTCTTCTCTGAAAATCATGTCCAAATTTAATCCTCATTATCAGGTATTAAAAAGCAGGACCAGGACGGACTTTAACAGGTGATTAGCTCAGCATTCTGGGAAGTTGAGGCGGGAGGATCACCAAGTTCAAGCCCAGTCTGCACAACTTAGCAACTTCATGAGACCATGTCTCAAAATAAAAAGGGCTGGGGATGTAGCTCAGTGTGAAGGTCCTGGATTCAATCCCTAGTACCACCAAAAATTTAAAAAAACTTTAAAATTTTAAAGGGCTAAGGTTGTTGCTCAATAGTAGAGTGCTTGCCTAGCATTCTCAATGCCCTAGATCCAATCTCCAACAGCACAAAAAGAAAAAAAAAAAAAGAGATGAATTGGGCTCTGCCCTCCTGAATAGATTAATCCACTCTCAAAATTAATAGATTAACAGTTATCTCAAGAGTGGGTTGGGGCTGGGGATTTAGCTTAAGTGGTAGGGTGATTGCCTAGCAAGCAAAAGGCCCTGAGTTCAATCCCCAGCACCAACCCACCCCTGCCCCCAAAAGAGTGGGCTTGCTGTGAAAGCCAGTTTGTCTAGGTGCCTTGGATACTCCCTACCTCTCTCCACGAGCTGCCCTGCACTGCCTCAGGACTCGGAGAGCTGGGAGGCCATCACCAGATGCGCCCCAGATCAGGACATGAAGCAAAATAAACCTCTTTCTTTCTAAATGTACCCAGTCTGTGGTATTGTGTCATTAGCAACAGAAAATGGACTGAAGCGCCCACTTTCTGATGTTCTTCCTTAGGGTTAGGGTTAGGGTTCCTTACTGCTTGGGTCTAGGATCAGTTTCCTTCTTGAAGAGCACGCATTAATGGTATTTTCCATTGGTGTAGGTTTGCTGGAGTTAAAAATTTCATCCTTTTGGAAGAATATTTAATCAAGTATAGAATTCTGGGTTAGTATTTATTTTCATTCAGAGCTTTGAAGATATTCCATTGTCCCTGGCTACTTCTCTTTCCACTGAGAAATTTCTTTGCAGCCATATTGTTATTCCATTCAAGGTAACCCAGTTTTATTGTCATTTTATTTCACCCATTTACTATGCTTTTTCTTTCTTTTTGAATTTTTTTATTAGTACATGTTTGTGATACATAATGAATATGTGATACATAATGAATTCATCATGGGGAGTTGGTACATGTACATATAGCATCTTAGTCCATTTTTATATCTCCTTCTCCTCGTCCTTCCCTCCTCTCCATCTTTAGATCCACTTCTCATCTGCAAAAGGTGTACCTCTGTTTCCTATCATCTATCTTTTATTTTTTGTTTAAGTTATTTATTCTTTGGATTTCTCAGGTAAGAAAAACTATGCAATATTTAAGATTGTGTGTCTGACTTATTTCACTTATCATTATGGTCTCAAGATACATTCATTTTCATACGAACGACTCAAATTTATCTTTTTTATGGCTGAATAGTACTTCATTGTGTATATATACACACCACATTTACTTAATCCATTTATCTGTTGACAAACATATAGACTGTTCCAAGATTTAGTTATACTGAGTTGTGCTGGTATAAACATGGGTATGCATGTATCATTGTAGTATGATGTCTTTACCAGAGGGGTAGAGTTGGATCAAATGAGATTTCTATTTTTAGCTTTTTGAGAATCTCCATACAGATCTCCACAGTGGTCGTACTAGTGACATTCCCACCAACAACATAGAAGGGTTCCCTTTTTCCCTTGCCAGCATTTGTTGTTTTTTGAGTTCGCGATGACAGCTATTCTTTCTGGAGTAAGAGGGAATCTCAGTGTTGTTTGGATTTGGATTTCTCTAATGACCAAAGTTGTTAAATATTTTTTCATGGACCTATTGGCCAGTCGTAATTCTTCTGACAAGTGTATACTAATTTCAATGGCCCATTTTTTGATTGGGTCTTTTATTTTTGGAGGTCTAATTATTTTTAGTTCTTAATATATTCTAGATAGTAGTCCTCTGTCTGAAGAAGAGCTGGCAAATAATTTTCTCTATTCTATAGGTTGTTTCTTCACCCTGTTGGTTGTTTCCTTTGCTGCACAGAAACTTTTTAATTTGATGTGACCTCACTTGTTGATTCTTTGTGTTATTTCTTGTGCAATTGAGGTTCTGTTCAGAAAGTCCTCCCCTGTGCCTATTTTAACCTCTTTTATCTTCTAGTAGATTCAGTGTTTCTGTGTCTTTGATCCATTTTGATTTTATCGTAGTTCAGGGTGAGAGATATGGGTCTAGACTCATTCTTCTGCATATGGAGAGCCAGTTTCCCCAAACAGCTATATTTCCTCTAGTGTATGTTTTTGACTCCTTTGTCAAAGTTCAGGTGGCTGAATATGTCTGGGGTAGTTCTGTATCCTCCACTCTGTTCCGCTAATCTGCATGTCTGGTTTTGTGCCAGTACTGTGCTACTTTAGTCACCATAGTTTTGTAATATAACTTGAAATCTGGGATTGTGATACCTCCTGCTTTGCTCTTGTTACCCAAGATTGCTTTGGTATTCTGGGTCTCTTCTGTTTCCATATAAAATTTAGTATTCTTTTTTTAGGTCTGAGAGGAATGCTGTATGGTATTGTGATTGGAATTGCATTAAATTTATATAGCATTGGTTTGGGTAGTATGGTCATTTGACAATGCTGGTTCTGTCTATCCTGGAACAGATACTATCTTTCCATTTCCTGATGGCTTCTTCGTATTTTTTTTTCAGAATACTATAGTTTTTGTTATAGGTCTTTCACTTCCTTGGTTAGGCTTAGTCCTAGATATTTAAACTCTTTGAAGCTATTGTGAATGGGATTGGTTTCCTAATTTCTTTCTTGGTGGGTTCATTGTTGCTGTATAGGAACACTATTGCTTTTTGTGTGTTTATTTTATATCCTGTTACTATGCTTTTTCTCTAAAGTACTTTTTTTTTTTTTTGGTGCCGAAGATCGAACTCAGGGCCTTGCTCTTGCTAGGCAAGTGCTCTAACCACTGAACTAAATCCTCACCCCTATGCTTTTTCTAAATGAATTTTTTAAATTAAAATACAAAATTTAATATATTAATGTTTTATCTTCTCAATGAGAACAGAGAAGTCAATACTCCATACATTCGTCATGCACAATGGAACCTTAAGGGAGGTTAACACAGAGTATTAAACACTTATTCAAGAATTACATTTTAAAATCGTGAGTAAAAGGAAAAAGCATTAGCAAACAAAGGATGCTGTTCTTCCTTCCCATTTATTTTTCCTGCTCAAACTATGCTATTAGTTACAAGAGAGGGAAAAAGAGAAAGTTGAAAGCTCTTACCATTTCCAACACAATAGAATTGTTTCTTATGAGACACTATTTTGACTCTATTTGCCCCCAAGCAGGGTCAGAGCACCACCTTAAATTCAGGAAGTATGGTGGATTCTAACACTACTCTTTAGTTGGCAAAGAGGAGGGACATTCAGGAACTTTTCTTAATGCTGTGAAATTACAGGAATATGTTTGGACAATAGATTTGAGATTTTAAGAGTTACTGAACACAAGCATAAATTTGTCAGTTTATCATTGAGACACTTTTTTTTTCTTTTTTAAAAATTTTATTTTAATGGTACATTTTAGATATACATAATGATAACATTCCTCATATGGAATTTGTACCTGTGCGTGATACATCTTGCTGCTTCTTTTTTTCTCGTACCTCTCTCCTCCCTTCAACCCCTCTTCCCCTCCTTATTTACAAGAGTTTTGTTTCCATTTTTTCCTTCTATTCTCTTTTTTCCTGTCCCTCCTTTCTTTCCCCCTCCCCCTCCCTTGTTCCCCTTCCCATTTGAACAGTTTCTTCCCTTTCCCAATATAGTCTATTTTAGTCCTTATCTAAACATGGTATTGATTGATTGATTGATTGATTGAGACAGGGTCTCACTACGTAGTTCAGGCTGGCCCTAAACTCACTATGTAGCCCAGGCTGGCCTCGAACTCGCAGGGATCCTGCTGCCTCAGCCTCCTGAGTGCTGGGATTACAGGTGTGTTCCACCACCCCTGGCCATGTGGTTTTTATTATGCTTGGGTTTCACAGTGTGTCTTGAATCTGGGGCTTTGTCTTTGGTCACATTCAAAAAAAATTTCCCATTATCTCTCTAGATATTGCTTTTTCACATTTTCCCTCTTGTCCTCCCAGGATTTTATTTACATATAAGTTAGTCTTTTGAACTGTTTCTCGTATGTCTTTTACATTCATTTCTGTGTTTTCGGTCCTTCTGCCTCTCCATATATTTGGCGACTCATTGAGGATATTTTCTTCTGACCTTTTTCCATTCACTCTAGCTGCCATTCATATAAGGGTTAGGGTTAGGGTTTCTTTTCTGTGTATTTTTAAGTGGTGTTTTAGAGTCCAGGCATGGTTTGATCAAGGTCTGATTCTGTTTCTCTGATATACCCCAGGCTCTTCCCTCTTTCGTGTATGGGCTTTGGCCTCAGACTGGCTTCACTCTTGGTACCAAGATGGAAGCAGGAACTATATACTTGTTCCTTTGATCATGTCACACAGGAGTGAAAATACTTTTGTATTGTCAGTCCCAGTAAGACTCTTGAGATTCATCATGAGTCTTCAGGCTTTGTTCACATGCTTGGACCAATGTTTCTGGTCAGGAAGATGGAATATGCTGATCTAACCAATTAGGATCCAGTCCTGGAGCTGGTGTTGGGTCAGTTTTCCAAACCATGCATGTTGCTTAGAGGAAAAGTGGATACTTGGATGGAAGCGGATAAATGAAACCTTTGCATTTACTCTTTGCACTGTGAGGAAGAGAGAGATAAGATATACCTGCAAGGAAACCAAAAAATGTCTACTACATCTTCAAATGAGCACAGTGCGCTTAAAAGCCTTTGGCTGCTCATGGTGTATGTACAGCACAGACAGGTGTCAGCCAAGATTGCCGGTGACTTCCTGTGATGGAGTTTTTCTGTTGACACTCAGCACACTGTTCTGCCCTGCAGAGTTGGATGAGCTGAAACCAGAATTTCTTGGCTCCCTGGCAGCCTGGGTTCTGGGTGGGTCCTGCCTCAGCCGAGTGGGGGACAGAAACTCCTTTTACTAGTGGCTCTTTACTACTATGGGCTTCTAGTGGCTTTTTACATATGAGAGAGAATACTGCTTTGACTGGGGTCAGATACAAAAACATTTCCTGTAGCTTATTATTTGTTACTTACTCTTTGCATTTTATTTACAGTGTCTTTTTATTTTATTTTTTATTTTTTTACCAAGAACATGTTTTGGTACATTATACACATCATGATCATATTTAACATGTACCTGTACATAATATATCTTGGTTTACAGTGTCTTTTTAAATGTGAAGAGTATTTTTCATTATTATATAGTTGAGCTTATTAATCCTTAATGGCTTTTGAATTTGGGGGGATACAGGCTTTTCTCATTACAAGATGAAAGATATCTTCCCTTTTTAGTATTTTTGAGTTTTTTCTTTTTTCAAGTTAAAATCTTTTATCCATTTGAAATTAACCTAGTGGAGAATGAGGAATGTATTCAATTTCACTTTAGCCTACCTATTTGTCTTAATACCATTTACTTAGTGTTCCATATTTCCTCTACTGACTTGGGAATTCAGCTTTATTATACTGTATCCATATGTAATTTTGAGACTTTCCTAGTTACAATATTCTACTCCATTAGCTTATCTGTTTATTTATATGCCAGCATTATAGTATTTTGCTGGTCAAAGCTTTATATCATTTAATATCTAGGAGTGCTGATCTACCTCCCCCAACATGTTTATTTATTTATACATTTACTTTTGTATTACTGGAGTTTTAACCCAGGCTTTTGCACTGAGCTATACCCCTAACACCTTAATTGTGATCCTTCTGCTTTGGACTCTATTATGGTTTATATCTAGATGTCCTCCCAAAGCCTTATGTGGTCATAGGTGCAGCTATTGGGAGGTGGTCGGATCCAGGGTGTGTGATGCTGGGATCAAGAATGGGATGCTAGTTGTATATACCAATAATGAACAGGATGAGAAGGAAATTATGAAAACAGTACCAATCAAAGTCACTTTAAGAAAAATGAAATACTTACGAATTAGCTAAAGAAGTGAAAGACCTCTACAAAGAAAACTACAGCACTCTGAAAAAAGAGATTGAAGAGGACATCAGAAAATGGAAAGATGTCCCTTGCTTCTGGTTAAGCAGAACCAATATTGTTAAAATGGTCATACTTCCAAAACTGTTATACAGATTCAATGTAGTCCCAATCAAAATACCAACAGCATACTTTACAGATATAGAGAAAACAATCCTAAAATTCATATGGAACCAGAAGAAACCCTGAATAGCAAAAGCAGTACTGGGCAATTAAACCAAAGCAGGTGGCATAGCAATACCAGATTTCAAGCTATAGTACAAAGCAACAGTAAAAAAAAAAAAGGCATAGTATTGGAACAAAAACAGACACATGGACCAATGGAACAGAATTGAGGACACAGAAACTTCCCCAGACATATTCAAATATATGATCTTTGACAAAGGGTCCAAAAGCATATGTTGGAGGAAAGGTAGCCTTTTCAACAAATGGTGTTGGGAAAACTGGTTATCCATTTGTGGAAGAATGAAACTGGACCCATATCTCTCACCATATACTAAATTAAAACCAAAATGGATCAAAGATCTAAACATTAAAACAGAAACATTAAACCTTCTGGAAGACAAAATAGGTAAAACACTTGAAAACATAGGAGTAGGAAAGGACTTTCTAAACAGAACTTCAATTGCACAGAAAACAGCAACAAGAATTAACAAATGGGATTATATTAGACTAAAGAGCTTTTGTACAGCAACAGAGTCAATTAGTAGAGTGAAGAGAAAACCTACAGAATGGGAAAAAAATCTTTGCTAGCTACTCTTCAGACAGAGGACTAGTATCTAGAATATACAAAGAACTCAAAAAAATTAAACCACCTAAAATTAATGACCCACTCAACAAATGGGCTAAAGAAATGAGCAGACACTACACAGTGGAAGAAATACAAAAGGCCAACAAACATATGAAAAAATATTCAACATCTTTGGCCATTAGAGAAATGCACATTAAAACAACACTAAGATTCAATCTTACTTCGAAAGAATGGCAATCATTAGGAAATCAAATAATAACAAATGCTGGCATGGCTGTGGTGAAAACGGAATTCTCCTACATTGTTGGTGGGAATGCAAACTAGTACAACCAATATGGAAATCAGTATGGAGATTTCTCAAAAGCCTGAAAGTAGAAGTCCCATACAATCCAGCCATTCCCTTGCTAGGTATCTTTCCCAAAGACCTAAAGACATAATACTACAGTGGTACTTGCATACCCATGTTTATAACAGCACACTTCGTAATAGCTAAATTCTGGAAGCAGCCTGTATACCCATCAACAGATAAATGGATAAACAAAATATGATTATCTACATATAATGTAATACTACTTAACTATAAAGAAGGACAAATTAGAGTCATTTATAGGAAAACGGATGGACCTGGAAAATACAGTGTCGAGTGAAATAAACCAGATTCACACGCTTGAATACTGTATGGTATCCCTCATTTGAGTGAGGCACAATACAAACAAAGAAAAAGGTTAAAAAAAAATGGATACAAAAAGACAAGGGGACAGATCTCACCCAATAGGCAAAGAGTCGGAGGGAACAATAAGAGAGCAAAGGGGGAGAGGAATGGAAATTCAGAGGAATAAAGATATCCTAAAAACAAGAACCTGTAACCCAAATTTAAAACAGTAACACTTACATTATGTACTATAGTCAACTTCATGTAGTTGTGACTTAATACTGCATCTATGTGGTTGTTTACACTGCTTGTTGTTATATGCAAATAGCACAATGTATCATGGTCTGTAAGTTTGTGTAAAGGTCTGTAAGTTTGTGTAATTTTGGATAAATTTTAATTAAAAAAAAGAATGTGATGCTAGAATTGATTTCTGGTGTGATGCTAGGGCGAAGGCTGCCCTTCGCTGGATGTGAGTGCTTCCCACCCTAAAGGTGGATAGCCTGGAGAGAAGAGGAAGCAAAAGAGGATCATCATTTTTTGCTTGCTGTTTCCCTGCTTTGCTGCCTTCTGCCTGCCAGGAACTGCTTCCCCTCTGCCATGCCACCCTGCCTATTATGGACTGAAACCTCGATGGCCAATTATGGATTGAAACCTCTACAAACTGTGAGCCAAAAAAACCCTTTCCTTCTTTAACTTTGGGTGTCTCAGCAATGAGAAAAGTAATTTAAGGCAGCCTCCCAGAATGCAGGGATTACAGGCACGGGCCACCATGCCGGGCTTGCAGTCAACTACTTCTTAAAGCTTATTACCACCCCCTTCTGAAACTTCCAAGTCGGTTGTTGTTTTGGTGGCAGGGGTGGTGGTGATGGTGGTGGTGTGTATAACTCTTTGACAACATTTTCTATTTCTTCCATATAATTGAAATTTTCTTCTTCTAATTGCCTTTGGGGGGGGTGTTGGGGCTCAAACTAAGGGCCTTGTGCTTGCTAGGCAAGTGCTCTATCACTGAGCTAAATCCTCAGCCCCTGCCTTTTATAATTATACCTTTCATAATTTCCTCCACTCTCCATTTCATTAGGTAATATCTATGAAATCCCTATTATGAGAATATTAAAAAGTAGTTCATATTCTACTATTCTATCCTTGAGAATCCGTTTTTACTCTTTCAATATGCCTTTTACTGTCCACTGCAGTCCCGACATCGTGGGGCCTGGGGATGCAGAGCTGCATCGGAGACACCCCAGCCCTGCAGAGCTCCGAGTCAAGCTGGGAACACGGCCATGAATTCCAACAGATACCGTGTGAAGGATGCCGTGGTTAGGATTTGCGCCGCAGACTGTGGGCAAGAAGAGAAATACCTAATTCAGGCTGGGAGAGGATTAGCTCAGGAAGTCCCGGGGCGGAAGTACAGCGGCAGGCCTCGGAGGAAGAGCTATGGTCAGGCGAAGCCCTGGCGGCCGGGGGCTGGCTAGAGATTTAGAGTTGCAGTAGAGGGCTCCTTCAGAGACCACGAATAGTTCAAGAGGGCTAGAAGTGCTGGGGCCTCATGAGGCTCAAAAAAGACAAGAGTCAGGTTATAAAGGCTCGTCACTGCCATGCGCATGATTAAAAGTACACAGGCTGTGTGGTCAGACAGATAGGGCCTGCTCTCGGGAGGATCACACCATTGTTGTTATGCCGTGCCGTTGCTCTTGCAAGTTCTCATCGCTCATCTTCACCCTTGTGTTTTCCAAGTGAAGTTTGCTGGACAGTAGCGCACGCATGCAAGCAGTGGCGAGGGTGGGGCGCATGCGCCTGCTGTGGGAGGGCGCCACAGCGCTGGAGGCCCCCGGGCAGCCGGCCTGGGCCCGGGCCATGCTGTCAGCTGAGATGATGACAGCAGCTGTGGTGGCCGCAGAGAAAAAGGGAATTTCTGCATGGGGACAGTGTTGAGACCCTCAGCGGGAAGCGCGCTTGCTATCCATCCCCAGACCTTGTTCCTGTGATGGCTGCACGAATATTAACTCTCTGGCCTAAGAACCAAGACAGGAATTGCTGGCAGTCAGGCAGTAAACTTTGCAGTAAAAAACAAAGCAAGCATATGGACTTTGTGATAAAACATAGCATGGAGTATTAAAGTTCCCTTAAGTTCAGAATCTCTGGTGTTTAAAACTGTGTAACAGAGCAAAGCAAATATCTGCAGACTCAGAAGTAGAAACCAACTATAAAAATTGTTGCACTAGGTGGAAAAGAACCTTATTTTCACACAAAGTTTCAGATTTTTAGCAAGGAAGAAATTTTAAAATTAATTTTTCCTTTAATTGAAGTTACAGCAATAAATATGTAACAGGCATCTTGAATTATATGCAAATCATGAAGGCATATTCAGTTTCTTATTTAACCTTCACAGATTATAGGAAATGTCTGACAAAACATTGAAATGGCATTGTATAAATTTGCATTTAAAATGTAATTGAGATTTGTGCAAAACTTATTTGTGTGAAGAATTAAATCTTTGCAGAAAAATTGTTCTGCAAGAATCATCAGCTTTAGATGTACTAAAATTTATTTCAAAATAAATTGTATCAAAAATGTTTCCCAATGTAATATTGCCTATGAAATACTCCTAACAGATCCATTATCAGTAAAAAGATTCTCCTGAAAATAAAAATATTATCAGAAATTATTTGTGACTTTCATTTTTCAAGAATGACCAATATCCTTTTAATTATATTGCTTGAAAATGAAGATCCTCAAAGTATAAATTTTGATAATCTAAAAATGATTTTGCAGAAAAATGATAAATCTTATGATCAATCATAATATTAATATTATTTATTACATTGTGTAAGTTTATGACACCAAAATATTATTTTTTTGCCATTAAGTTTATGTTTTTTTTATGTTGCCTTGTTATGTTTTACAGGTAATAAAATATTTTTAAAGGGAATTTAAAAATTAGTTATTTTAGTTTTTTGAAACAGGGTCTCACTGTACAGTGTAGGCTGGCCTTGAATTGTCTCTCAGTCCAAACTGGCCTCGAACTCCTGATTCTCTTGCCTCAGCCTCCCGAATGTGGAATTTTGGGCATGAATCAACATGCCAGCAGAAAAAACTTTTTCATATATTTAACAGCACCTTTCCCCCACTTTCTGGCTAAGGGGCCTTGTGTTTTACTTTTGCACTCGGCCCTGCAAATTAAGTAGTTGACCCTGTGCACTGTAAGGGTATGGATAGAAGGGGTGCCCCACAGTGTTGTACCCAGAAATTGTCATACTCATACTTTTGAAGAGGTGCTGAGGATGAATACCTGCTATGTCTGACCTTTTCTGCTGGACCGTAAGCTGCTTTAGGGCAGGGTTTGTCTTTAACTCATCCTTATGTCTCCCATAACACCTGGCACACATAAAGGCTGAAAGGAGCAGTGACTTAGATGGGGAATCTGAAGCCAGACTCCTGGTCTATTGCTTACCAGTGAGTTACTTAGCCTCTTTTCACTTCATGTCACACACCTGTAAAATAAGGATAACGATGGCATCTACTTCACAGAGTTCTTATGAGGATTAAATGAACCAGTATATGTGAAATGTGAAGTGCTTACAACAGAGTCTGCTACTTAGATTTCTTTCAAATGTTACCGAAATCATTTTAAAGTAAATATTTACTGGAAAAAAATTTTAATGCAGTTCTGAGGATCAGTCCTAGGCAAGCACTCTACCACCGATCTATTCGTCCAGCTGTGGAAGTATTTTTAGGCTTTTATAAGCAAAACAAAATGTTGGTACAGTTCTAGAACTATTGAAGAAATAGATGGAGACCTGGTTTGATGCCAAGATAGCACCAAGTCTGCGAGTAATTATTTATTACTTTGAATCCTGAGAGGATCCAACCCTACCCAACTATCTTTCTCCCACCTTATTTAAAGGCTCACCTGCTATTCAGTGACGTTTCATAGTAGAGGCTTATACAGAACCCAGTGGAATATTTTTTGGCTGTAAATAACAAAAAACCCAATGCAAAAACCACAATGAGATACCACTTCACATCCATCAGGTTGGTTATAAAAGGAAAACAGTAAGTTTTGGTGAGGAGGTGGAGAAATTGGAACCCTTGTGCTTTGCTGGGTGGGAATACAAAATGGTGCAGTCACTAACGTACAACATATGAGAGTTTCTCAAAAGATTATAAATAGAATTACCATATGCTCCAGCAATTTCACTTCTAGGCATATACCAAAAAAAAGGAAAAAAAGTGAAAGTAGGGACACAAAAAGATATGTGTACACCCACATTCATAGCAGAATTACTTACAACAACCAAAAGTGGAAGCAATTCAAGTATCTGCTGACAGATGAATGTGTAAACAAAATGTGGTATTTACGTACAATGGATTATTATTTAGTCCTAAAAAGGAAGGGAACTCTGACCTAGCTACAACATGGATGAACCTTGAGGACTTTATGCTAAGTGAAATAAGCCAGTCATGAATATTTTCCAGTCACAAATACTGTGTTTCTGTTCATCTGAGACTGTCAAATTCATAGAAACTGAAAGTAGAATAGTGGTTGCCAGGAGCTGGGGTGGAGTAGGGGAATGAGGAATTACTGTTAATGCATTCAGTGTCACTTCTACAAGGTTAAAAAAGTTCTGGAGATGGATGTTGATGAGGGTTGCCTACAACATGAATGTACTTGATGCTTAAAATAGTTAAAATGGTAAATTTTATGGGATGTATATTTTACCACAATTTTTAAAAATGGAAATAAACACTGATTCCAACAACATGAAACTGTAGTGACACATATAATTGGAGGTCCTGAGGTAGGGACTGTCTCCTGGTTGACCTCTCAGGGTTTCTTTTGGCTTATCTTGGGGTGGGGGTTAATCGAGATGGCTGCCACAGTGTTCATTGACCATAGCCACCTCACAAGGAAGAAAAGAGCCCTTCCACGCTAGGCCTTCAAGCCAAGGAACCGAAGTCACCTCTGATTGGAAGGCTGTCATGTGACCATCCCTAAACAAGTGACTACTGCACGGGGAAGAGAATGAAAGATACTCTTTTAAGCCAGTTTTAGAGCCTGAAGTTGAGGACGGGACAGGTTTCCTCCCAGGGACGTGGGCTGCCTAGGAAGCAGGAATATTTAGGAAGGAGGAAGGAGCAGATGGAGATGGGTAAGCCACCAGGAAAATGTACTCCCTCATATCCAGCTCATACATTTTCCTGGAGATATGGCAGCCATCTATGGGGGAGAAATTAATGTGCATGAAACAGCAGATTGTTTTCCCTGTCTGCATTAGTTCTCAGAACCTACTAATCTGAAGGCTCAAGTGTTTTCATGCATATTTCATTGCTTTTGGGGCACATCCCAGTAAACATCTTTTTTCTTGGGGTTACAGTAATTTTTTTTTTTTTTTTTTTGGTGCTGGGGATTGAACTCAGGGCCTTGTGCTTGCAAGGCAAGTACTCTAACCCCTGAGCTAAATCCCCAGCCATACAGTAATATTTATTAATCAAGGTGTTACATTTTGGTTTTCAAATATTTGTTGAGACTCACTTCTTGGTCTCTTTCAGGCAAAGGGAACAGTGTAAACAAAAGAAGAGATGTATGAAAGGGGAATGACAGACTGCTAAGTAGTATAAGGACATGATTTGATGTTGCTTAAGTGAGGAGAGTGGTAGGACAGAAAGCTGGCAAAGCAGAACGGGATCAGATAGGCAGGTCTTTGGTTAGGCATTTATTGTCTCACCTTATTGAGGTAAAACCTACAAACAGTAAACTGCATAAAGTACATTAAACTTTAGACAATATTTCAACGAATTTTTATGTATGTGTAATAAACTCATATAATCACTATGCAGATCAAGATCTAGAATATTCTCAGCATTTTAGAAGGTTTCTTCATGCTCCTTTCCAGAATACTCATCGCCAGAGAGAACTACTACTCTGGACTCTATCATTATTAATTAGTTCTGCCTGCTTTTGAACTTCATAGAAGTAGAGTTATACAATATGTGCCTCCTATATCTGGCTTCTTTAGCTCTACTTAATGTTCATAAGATGCTCTGTTGTTCTATGTACCAGAGTTTGTTCATTGTATTGCTCGCAATATTCCATTAAATAAATATCCCACAATTTGTTCAGCCACTAGTTTGATGGGCATTTGGGTTACTTCCAATTTAGTGCTGTATAAATATAGCTTTTATGAACTCTTCTGTACGTATCTTTTGGTGAACTGACGTCTTCTTTTCTGTAGGTCATATAACTATGAAGGGACAGATGGGTTCTTTTTTAGGAGATACTGCCCAACTCTCTCCAAGGTTTGGACCAAGGGAGTTTTGCCTTTGACCTGAAGAAGATGAGAGTGATGTGATGAAATCTGTTTTACTTTGGCAGTCCCTGTATATTAGTCATTTTCCTGTCACTGGGACACAATACTGACACCCACACCTTAGGAGGAGAGGTTTAATTTGGTTCACAGTTTTAGAGATTTCCATTCATGGTCCTCTGGCTGTGAGGCAGAAACATCATGGTGGAAGGGCGTGGAGGAGCTGAGCTCCTCAGTTCATGGTGGCAGAAGCAGAACAAGGGAACAGTGCCAGAGAGGAAGGGGTGAGGGATGAGACATAGAGCCCAAGGTCACACTTCCATGACCCACCAGACGCACCCAAAAGTGTGCTCTTCCAATCCCCCAGGGGGATCCCAAAGCCAATCAAGTGGATAGTCCACCCTAACTGCCACACCCTGGGTTAGATGTGTGGAAGGAGGATGAGGTTCTATCCAGGGAAGCCAGCAGGGAAGCACAGAAGAAGAACAACAGACCATGTGAGGGATGAGGCGGCCCTGAGCTCAGCCAATGGGCATAGGAGAAGAGGATGGTAAGAGGATGGCAGATGGGAAGAAGGTAGAGATGATGTGATTGGATGTTGTGGGAAGGGAAAGGATGGCGTCCAGGATGACTGCCAGCCTTTTGATTTGGCATCAGAAAGATAGTACCCTCTTTAAAGGAAGGAACAGGTTTGAGGAGAAGATGGGCTCATTTTGAACAGATTAAATCAGAGTGACCCACAGGAAATGGAGGTACTATCCAGTAGGAACTGGACATGTGGGACTAAAGCTAAGGGGCAGCTCCAGACTGGAGATTTATATTATGGATCAAGGGAATGAGTGAAGCATCCAAGGAAAGGATCCCAAGACGATGGCGGAGAAGGCATCTCCTGAGTCGTGGGAGGAACACCAGTAGCCTGCCCGCTGCCATGCAAGGCACGGCAGGGAGAGTTTCCAAAAAGAGAATGTAGCTGGCCCCTCAGAAGCTGCTCAAGAGTCAGGAAAGACAGGCACTGAGAGGTGGATAGTGAATGCCAAGTTTGACTTTGCTGTAGGACACTTCCTGTCTTTCTTCAGACGGGCCAGAAGCCCATACCAGAGGGACTGGGCTGGCCAGGCTGCCAGGCCGCTTCAGCGTGGTTCATGGCCTCTCAGCCAAGTGGGGGAGGAAGAGCGAGGCAGGACCAGCCTCAGTGCGGGGACAGTGCCTGTGGCTTTTCTGAAATGTTTGTGGGGACCTCAGCTGGACAACAGAGCGCAGACAGCAGCAAGTGCAGAGCCGCCTAGCACCGAACACAGTGACATTTGAACTCGGTTTCCCCTGGAACCTTTCTGCTATGGAAAGTCCCAGTTGTAAACCATGTTGACTTTAATTTTGAGTGTCAGAAAGGCTTCAGCTGGTTGGAAGCCAACCAGCTGAAAGCATGTTCATATGGAAGTCAGGGCAAATAAAATAAGATTTAGTACAATTTTTTTTTTTTTTTTGAGATTAACACCAGGGCTGAACTTCTCTGGGAAACAGGAAAAAAACTGACCCTCTTATGCAACAAAGCACTGGGTCTTATTAATTTGTATTTCTATTGATAAACTTGGGGAAACAATGAAGGAAAAGAACAGCACCTCTTTCTTTATCAGGCACAAGTGGACTGGAGGCTCCCTAGAGTTTAACCGGCAGCTTTATGTATTTATATGCTTTGACTGGAGCTAAAGAGCTCTGTGCCACACAATGGGCAGTTTCTAGTTGGATTTTAAAAGAAATAACTTTGATCGTTTCAAAAGCAGTGAAGCCTGATGCAGCAGAGAGAAAAGAAGGTGGTAATTTATGGCCACCATTAAGGACATGAAGACAAAGGCGGAGAGAACGTTTCACTAAGTGAAGATTTACCAACGTGTAAAAACCACCCTTATGACTAGAAATAGCAGCTGAGTGTCTCTCTCAATGCCAAACACAAAAGGGGTGGGAGGGAGGAGCAGAAGACAGAAAAGGGGATGCAACCTGCCTGCCTTCACTGGGGATGAAAAGGTCAAACGAACACCACTGCAGAAAAGTTACTTTCTCAGATTCTCCACCAAGCAGCAGCACTAGCCACCCCAAAGAGGAGGCTTGGCTTGGGCCCTGGGTGGGTGTGTGGACTGGGGCAGTAGACAGAGCTGCTGAGGGTGGGGAGTTCTGGGTAATAGAGACATATGCTTTCTGCATGACCTAGGTAGGGTACTCGTGTGTGTGTGTGTGTGTATGTGTGTGTGTGTGTGTGAGAAATTTATTATTTTCTAATCAACAAAGTAATAAATGTGTGTGTATTCATAGGAGAAAATGAAATAAATACTGGACAGAGCAGCTCAATTAGAACATTCCCATCCCTGAAGATGCAGTCCGGTTGCATCGAGGGCCTGCTACTGCATTTGTTCCTGCAGTGACGCTGAGGGTAGTGGGCTCCAGGGTGGGGTGAAAAGGCCTGGCGGGTGGCCCCTGGAGGAGTCCAGGTTGGAGAGGGAGCTGGCACTGCTTCTGTTTGCAGCTGGCCAGGCCTGTGAGTTCGGGTGGTCATAGTCGCCATCTGTGCAGCAGACAAAGTTGGAGCCCTCGCTGTCCCTGGTGGCCCACCTTTGACCTCTAGACCCCTTTCCCTTCAGGGCTTAGGGTGCCCTGGAGAGAGATTGAACTGTTCTACAGCAGCATGCACATTTTCTGCAGTGGTTCCACAGCGAGCCAGAGAAAAGGACAGCTTCAGTGTGCCCCGGCATGGGACAAGCCGGCCCATGGGATGGGGGATCAGGGAGGGTCTGGGTTGGGCAGTATGGAGAAGGGTGAGCAGAGAAGCTGGGTTTCTCTCCTCACTCAAACAGCCGTTCCCCTGGGTTCTCCTGACAAGGTCAGAAGCATGTGGAGACAGTCCAAGGGTGGCTCTGGAGTTGGAGGACTATGCATGACGCTTTCTGGGTGCCCCGTGGCGGAACACTGCAGGCTGTAGGGGCTGTCGGTGCTCACTGGCGGGACTGGGTCAAGTTGTAGGACGCTGCGGGCGGGCGGGGCCTGCGGCTCCCCAGCGCAGGGTGGGAGGGCCGGGGCGGGCGCGGGGGGCGCGGGCTGACAGCCGCACTCGGGCCACGCGGCCGCGCCCCCTCCGCCCGGGCCGGGGAGGGGCGAGGGCGGGCGGGGCGGCCGAGCCCGGCCGGGGAGGACCGTGTGAAATGAGGCCGGGGCTCGGGGGGCGGGCGGGGCCGGGGGTGTCCGCGCGGCGGGCAGGGCGCCCGCACACACCTCGCCGAGCCGCCGCCGCGCTCGCCGCCCGCGCCGCCGCCTCCGCCCGCCGCCGCCGCCGCCTGCCATGGGGGTCGCGGGCCGCGGCCGTCCCGGGGCGGCCCGGGCGCTGCTGCTGTTGCTGCCGCCGCTGCTGGCGGCCGCCGTCCCGCCGGGCCCGGGCCGCGCCACCCGGCCGCCCGAGGGTGAGTGTCCGGCCCGGGCGCACCTGGCACGGCGCGCGGGCGCCGGGCACCGAGTCCTGGGTCCCCGCAGCGCGTCCCGGGCCGGCCGCGCGGGACCGGGCTCGGCGGCTGCAGCGCGGCGGCCCCGCTCCCCCGTGTTCCCACCCGCCGGCCAGGCCGAGGCGCCGCCCCGCTCGGGTCAGAGGCCCAGGGCCTGAGTCCCGCGGCCCGGCCTCGGACCCGGAGCTGGTGACAGTCCCCGCCCCATCCCGGTCCCCGGGGTCCCCGAGCTTGCCTTCTGGTCAGACGGCGGCCAGCTGAGTCGGCAGGAGGGTTGCTGCGGCCCGGGGGTCCAGCTCCCCATTGTGTAGATGGGGAAACTGAGGGTCCGGCCCGGGGTCCGTCTGCGAGGTCGGGGCAGCTTTGTCCCTCTTTTTATTCGGTGTCAGGAATTTTTCCTGGCAACCTCCGGTTCGGCTCCGCAGACTTCTGTCTGTTGAACACTGCAGTCTGAAGACCTGGGAATGTCCGTAAGCAGCAACCAGTTTAGATTTTTGGCAGCCGGAGATAGGAACTCTAGAAGTTCTGCACTAACTGGACTTGAAATACTTTAAAAGTTTTGTTTTTTAAATTTACGTTTTGGGGTGGTGTCAACCCAGGAAATACTCTTGCTGCCGAGTCCAGCTTCCAGGTTGAGAGGGTGGGCAGGGATGGGGGGAAGATGGCGACTCCATTCCCCTCTTTGCAGCATGGGAGAGCTCCAGAGATCCGGATGGTTTTTGCTCAGAGCCCAGGGCTATCTTTATTCCCATTACCAAAACAAGGCTTGGCTTTCACAGCCGTTTTGCCAACCTGGTTCTTCCCTCCTTTATTGGGCATTTACCATTGCCTCCTCATGTGCCAGGCACCGGGCTGGCTTGACATCAAGGACATGGACTCAGTCTACTGTGAGACGTTGTCGAATGGAAAGACCAGCAGGAAATTAGCGACAACCCTGCATGATATGTGCTGTGAAAGGAGATAAACATGGGAGCACAGGTGGGGGACACCTCCCCTACACTGGGGGTGATGGCAGGTTTCTGGCATCTGAACTGTCTTAAAGGCCAGTAGGGCATGGTGGGTTTGTAATTCTGGTTAGATGGATCTGGCTACACCTGGAAACAAGGACCTGGGCACAGTATGGCTCATCTGGGGGCTCCCAAGAAGTTTTGGATGTGAAGAGTGAAGTGAGGTGGCCTGGGGGGAGATGACACTAGACCGGACCAGGGCCACATCACACATGACTTGGGCACCAGGCCAGGTGCTTGCTGTACTCTTTTGCAGACATAGACGAGTGTGCCCAAGGGCTAGATGACTGCCATGCTGATGCCCTGTGCCAGAATACACCTACCGCCTACAAGTGCTCCTGCAAGCCTGGCTACCAAGGAGAGGGCAGACAGTGTGAGGGTAAGTGACTTGGGAATCACATAAATGGGCCAAGCGGGGCAGCTTTTTCGTCTTTAGTTTTGCCATGCATATTGGTAAAAGTGCTGCGTCAACCCATGAATCGCATCACCTGCTCTTCAAAATGCATTTCAGATCCTTAAGGATTGGGAATATTAGGTCTTTCCCAGTGCTGATTGTGCAATTTTATCTGGCTCTGAAATGTCCTTTTGTCTGACTTCTAGAAAGGAAAAGAAATACCTTAGTATCTTTTGGTCCCACTCAGTTTGGGGGTAGAAAGCAAACAGCCATGCTCCCCAGGAGAGGCGTGCCTGCCAGCGCAGGGCAGATCCTGCACCCTCGGGGCAGTTCACACTCCCAGTCTGAAGACTGGAGCCCTGCCCTCTGCAGCAGGCTCTGGAGGCTCCATCTTGTCCAAGGCTTTGGGCTGTTTGGGTTTGGGACATGCTGAGCAGTAGAGCTACATCAAGGGCCTGTCTGATGTGAACTGAAGATTCACCCTGGAAAGATGTGTGCAGAGGGATATTTTAACCCTTAGTGCTTCAGATCTAGGAGTATGAAATGTGGACTCTGCCCACGGAGGATTAGCTCAAAGTTCAGAATGGGCTGGAGTCTGGGCGCCCATTGGAGGAGGAGAAGGCTGTTGGGATGGAAACCATGGCGCATTAAAGCTGCCAGGGCTCTTTGGGGGCTCTGCGCCAATCCATCACTTATTTTACAGATGGACACTGAGGCCCAGGGGGCTTGTGGCTGTGATCACACAGTTAGTCTATGGGTGAAAGAAAGTCAGGTCTCTGGGACCCACCTCTCTGCTAGTCACTCAGCCTGCTGCTGTTCCTCTTTGCTTGGGTGAGAAATCCTACTGTTTATATTATTTATAGTCATAGTGTGCAGAAAGATGTTTAAAATTCATAAGGTGCATTGAACTCATCTCTGTAGCTCCCTCCTGCCTCTGGATCTGACCTTGACAAGCAGGTTTTAACAAATGCCTATTTTGGTGCTATTCAGTGACCTAGTATTCATACCCTGATATTTCAAACCATCTCCTGACCACTGAGTAATAGAGTAATAAAGGTTCTTGGTATTAGAACAGTGTGTAGTGTCCAGCGGTGCCTGGTGTGTGGTAAACACTTATTCTTGTTTTTTAGTAAATGAGCATGTAAGATGGGCTCAATCACTGGTGGCACCTTGACACAGGATCTTTTCCAATAAATATACAAAACTGCAAATGAAATATCTAGATATGGAATGTGCAGATGACAAAATACATGGGTGACCGTCAGATGTTTTTGTGGTGTTGTAGCAATGGCCCAGTATTTCCACCCCCACCTCCTGGTCTTAGCACAGCTAAGACAAGCTGGGTTTTTAAATTGGACTGTGTTTGAAAAGAAGGCAATTATTTAATAAAGAGTTATATTTTTATAGAAAAAGAAAAAAAAAAGGCAAGACCAAAAGGGAATAGAGACAGGAAATAGGAATAACACATGGGATTATGAGGGGCAAGTTTGGATCTTGTGGCAGGTAAAGACGCCCCTTGGGAATGCAATTGGGAAGCTCTCCTTTGAGCCAGAGGAGGACAACTCCTGCCACTCCTCAGAGGAGTCACATGTGTTTCTGGTCAGAGTCACAGCCAGTGGGGCTAACGGTCCCTCCTCCTGAAGCCAAGTTCATATTTTCCCAGAGACAGGCAGCCGTCTCTCCCTTTCTGTCTCCCTCCCTCTTTTCCCTCCCTCCTTCTCCCCCCACCCCACCATGTGATGGGAGGCTAAAAGCTTTCGCTCACAAAAATCCAGGAACACCTCTGGTGCCACTTCATCCTGCACCCTCTCTGAGGTAATCGTTCTGTTTGCAGTACTGGATTTCACATAAGTTGGTCCTCCACTTGGGAGAGAAAAGGTCGTTTTTTTTAACCATGTGGATATTCCATAACCTCCAGTCTCTGCATACTCTCTGGGTGCATTAGACTCTGCCATTGCTTTCAGATAAAGCTGTCTTTAGTAAGTGATGCTGAGTGACAAGTGACATATTTCCTTACTCTTGACATATCACAAATGAAATTGAATTACTAGCAGATTGCATTTGAAAAGTCTACTATTGGTTAAAGTGCTTGCCTTGCAAGCACAAGGACCTGAGTTCAATACCCAGCACCAAAAAAAAAAAAGAAAAAAAAAAGAAAAGTCTACTATTTATTTTAAAATAATTAATGATAGACTGGCATTGTATATATTTATATCTATGTATGTATATTTAAACATTTGTTTTAAAATAATGTATCCTTATTGTTATAAAAAGTCAAATGCAAAAATGTGTAAGATAGAAAATTAAAGAGCTCCCTATCCGTTTATCCACAAATAATCACTGTTAACAGCAAACATATATCCTTTGTACTGTCATTTTAAACAGAACCCTAGAAGGATTCAATTTATTGAATCCTTATAGTATTTACTTATTAAGTAAAGATGTCTGTGTTTAGTTTGGATTTCTTGCTCCAAGAGTCCAGAAAAGGAAATTTTATCCAAGTACAAGAAGAGGGAATAAAAATTGCAAGAATTCAAAGATGTACCTCCTTTATCTGTGTGTCTTGGATTAATGATTTTTAAGCCTCTGGAGTCCAACCCACAATATCATTTGTGTTGTGATTATTGCCAACATCATTCCTTATATTTAAATTTAAGGATGGGAACTGAGTTTTCCCAGAGTCCAGAATTTTATCCTCCAAAGTTTCTTTTACCAAAATATTGGAGAAAGTATGGGCCCTAATTAAATAGCTTAAAAAATAATATGATTCAGAAGTGGCTTCAGATATGGAGTGTTTTATTCTAAATGATTACTTCTTATGTTCCAGACCTTGGAGGGAATCTCGGTGGTCAATATTCATCATATGTCCTTAATTCTAGGTTTAAGGAACCGAATCACTTTACCAAGGATAAATCTAAGCTTGGTCTTTGTGTAAGGAGCTATGTTTTTCTTTTCTTTAAAGATGTTTTTTTCTAGAGCTGGAACTCAGGGCTTCACCCATGCTAAGAAAATGTAGTACCACTGAGCTACGCCCCCAGCCATAAAGTCTTTTTATTTTGAAATAATTCCAGACTTCAGAAAAGTTGCAAAAACGAGTGCAGAGTTCATATATGCTCTTTATTCATCTTACACTAATGTTATCATCTTACAAAACTATAGTGCAGTTGTCAAAACCAGGAAGTTAACATTGGCACAATATTATTAACTGAACTTTAAACATTATGCACATTTCACCAGATTTTCCCTGACTTTCTTTTTCTGTTCCAGAATCCAATTCAAGGCCCTGTATTATCCAGCTATTGTGTCCCTTCTGTCTCACTTAATCTGTGACAATCCCTCAATCTTTCCTTGTCTTCCATGACATCAGCACTTTTGATAGGTACTGTTCAGTTCATTGGTTTTAAGTTTTCTTGTGATAGCAACTGATGTGAGAGAATGTCTGGTGTTTTCTCATGATAGGATTGGGGTTATACGTTTTGGGCAAGGCTACCACAGAAACCCCATTGTGTCCTCAGTGTATCATGTCATGGACACGTGGTGTCGTCAGAGCCCATTCCTGGGGATGTTAACTTTGATTAACTGGTTAAGATGATCTGCCAGCTTTCTCCACTGCTAAGTTACCATTTTTTCCCTTTACAGAAGCATGTTTGGGGGAACTTACTTTAACACCATGCCAATGTCCTGTTTGTCATCCAGTTTTACCCACTGAAAGGAGCATCCAATTATGGATCTTCCCCATAACTGTAATTATGACAAATGCTTACTGTTTTTTTTGCATTTCCTTCAGTCTTTATGCACTTATTAATTGGGGTTTTTCTGTAAGGAAGATCTGCCCCTTCACCCCATTTACTTATTTATGGATGTATTTATTTATACCGCTGTGAATCATGGATCCTAATTTTGTTATATCTATAATTATTTATTTTGGGCTCAAATTGTTGCAGCTTCAGCCTTTAGGATTTCCTTCCCATTATTTCCTATGTCATTTTGGCATTTTAAAAATAGAAATTCCTAATTTCCTAGCACCATATGGTAGTTCAGACAAATCTTACATTTTCTGCTTCCTGTCTTGGGATCAGTCACTTGTCCAGTGAGCCTTGGTTCCTTTGATTGGAAAACGGTATCTAAAACCAAGATCTGGGTGCTTGGTGGTTTCTTTGGTACTGGGTGTCATTGTTCCTAGCCCCTCTCAAGGCACAGAGCTAGGACCTGCACATAGGTATACTAAGCACACACACATACATGTGTTTATTCCTCCCATATATTCATCTTGGTAGATTAGAAACAGTAAGTTATAGTGACACTTCGGGCTCTATACCGATACCACAAGATTCGTTCTAACCTTCCTCCTTGCTTATTCAGAGCTGTTTTTTCCAACGGTGAGAAGTCCGGCTCTCATTACCTGTGGTCTTTACCTCACCATTCAAGACAAAGTATTTATAGAATTACTGGTTCATAAGCCTGCAAGGCAAACGGGGTACAGCACTTCCCAACTGGAGCACAGCAGAGAGTCCTTTTTGCTTTTTAGCTTTTTGCTTTTAGTCAAGGGGTTACTTTCAGTTATGGTTGGTATTCCCCCCATCCTTTCAGTGTGGTTCTGTTTACTAATTTGCAGTATGTTAGGTTCATGTGTTCGTTTATCATCCACTCTCATCCCCTCTTGCCCCTTTAAAAATTGAATCATTTGTTTTCTTATTATTGAGTTATGAGTTCTTCATAAATCCTTTGGAAGGTATATGACTTAACAAATACTTTCTATTAACCTATAGCTTGTCTTCATTTACATAGTAACTTTTGAAATCCAAAAATAAATCGATTGATTGTGATATGGGGAGTAGGGAGCACTGAGCTACATTCCCATCCGTTTTTATTTTTTTAAATATCATGAGAGGGTTTCAGTGATTTGCCCTAGCTGGGCTCAAACTTGCCATCTTCTTGCCTCAGCCTCCTGAGTAGCTAGCTGGGATTACAGGCATACCCTACCTGACCTGGCTCAAAAATTTAAATTTTGATGAAGTCTGTTAAATTTATGGTCTGTGTACTTGGCGTTATATCAAAGAAATCTTTACCTAGCCCATATCTCAAAGACTTTTCTCATGTATTTTTTTCTTGAAGGTTTTTTTTAGTTTTAGCTCTCATGAGGTCTGTGATCCATTTTGAGTTGATTCTTGTGTATGGTATGAGGTAAGGGTCTGAAGTCATCTTTTTGCATATGGATATTCAGATATTCAAAATAGCAGTATTTATTGACAAGACTCTCCTTTCTCTCAGGGAGTTGCATTAACACTTTTGCTAAAACCAAGTGACCATGAATAAAAGGTTTATTTTTGGACTTTCTTCTGTTCTGTTGATCTCTGTGTCTCTTTATGCCTGTACTCACTGTCTGGAAAAGGATTACTTTGTAGTAAGTTAATTCCTCCAAATATGTTCTTGTTTAAAATTGTTTTAGATCTTTTTATTTTTTTCAGCCTTTTGCTTTTCCATATAGATTCCCAAAAAAGCTCACAAGTTCTGCAAAAAAGAGTATGTTGAAGTTTTTTTGTGTGTATGTTTTTACATCTCTCCATGAAGATAATATACTGTAGATGCATTTTTATTTTTTTCATTTAATCGGTCATCATAGAAATCACTCCAAATCAGTTCAGCGGTGTTCCCCCATCTCTTCTGCCTCCCCCTTTTTTAATAGCTGCATAGCACTCTACCCAGTAGATATGCCATGTTCACTCAACTGCTATCTCATTGACTTTTAGATTGTTTCTAGTATTTCACAATTACAAATATTCCTAAAGTACATAACCTTGTATGTATTTATTTTCTCTCTTTGGGGTGGATTCTGAGAAATGGGATGGTTGACTAAAAGATAAATGCGTATGTCTCACAAAGAACTTGCACTTGTCTGGTTTCCTTCTGTCTTATTCCTCAGACATTGATGAATGTGAGAACGAACTTAGTGGAGGCTGCGTCCATGACTGTTTGAATATTCCAGGCAATTATCGCTGCACTTGTTTTGATGGCTTCATGTTGGCTCATGATGGTCATAATTGTCTTGGTAAGAAAAACATTTGGAAATGGTAATTCTCCTGAACCCACCCTCTAGCATCTCCTCTCTTTTCTTTCCTTTGGTGAAAACTTACTCTTTAAGACAAAGAGGGCATGAGAGACTTGTGCTTTTTGGCCCCCAGGAAATCAGATTCCCTGATAGAAAATTAAGTAAAGTGTTTTAGCTTTTATATGATCATTTATAACATAAATCCTTCATCAGCCCAAGAGATGGGTGGACATTTTCATTACTGTTTACTGATTTTCTGGCATTAACTTGTCACCTTTAATATCTTTTGGTCTTGGTTTGAAAGGATCTTGACTTATAACCATTTCATTAATCCTATAAGTATCTTTTTTTCTGAAATTAGGTAAAACTCCTTGTCCTGAAGACTTCAAATGTGTGTGTCATTGCCAGATAGACACCCCCCCATCCCTTCTTGAAAGACAGAAAATCAAACAGAAACTTTCTGTGAACATCCTCCTAGTATTCCATAAAACAAAAACATCAGTTAGAATTTCCGTTCCTGAATTAGAGACCGCAAGGAGTGTTGTTTTCATTGGTTCTTTATGCCAGGAATAAAACATAATTTAGAAATAGCAAGCTATTGGATGGGGTTGAGTGTTGGACGGTCTTCAAGGCTGTGGCTCACCTGGCAGGCAGGTATTTGTGGTTTGCTTTTTAAGGCCAGTGTCCTCATTTTATAGGCAGACACTATGGGAGACACACGCAGCAGGGTCTTTTATGGCGGTGACCTTCATGTGGTTGACCTGCTGGTGTCTACCTGGTCAACTAAGGAGCAGCTTGATCAAGGCTCTGGTTCTGTGGGGAGAGCTATTCAAATGCCCCTTTATGGTATGGTAGAGATGGCTGGTTGATCAAATAAAGATGCTTTGAGAGCAGCATAAGGAGGCCCTAGAAGAATTCAGATGGAACCTGTGCTTTGTGTGATGGGGCTCTGAAGTGGGTGAGGGAAGTGGTCCCATTTGGGACTCAACCCAGATGTGAACTTTATCCCACTTCAGGATCACCTGGAGCTCTGTCTGGATGTGGACACTGTCCCGTCCTGTCTGTGCCTTGTGGGAGAGCTCAGGCTTTGCTTCACAGGACATGTGGCCTTGGAAGCCTGCAGCTGTCAGGAAAAGCTGGTTGAAGGCTGGGGGGGTGGTAACCCCTTGGTGGACTTTCCAGGCAGTCAGCACCGCATGTGAGAGCAATCCCAAGGACAGGAACGAACTGAGATAAATTTACAACTCAGGAAAGGGAAATCCCTTTCAGTGTATAATTTGTTGGGAATCACAGAGTATGGGTTTTTTGTTTGTTTGTTTTGTTTTCCATTTTCAGGGGGAAATTTCCCTTTGATTTGCCTACAGTGGCCTTCTGAGGCGTCATATCTGATTGTAGACTGGGTCATTACTGTTGTGCTCTGATCCACAGCCTGGGGGGAGCGTGAGCTTCCTAAGAGCAACAAGCTGAACCTTCCAAGGTTTCAGGACCTGGGCCAGGGCTGGGCGGGGTGGTTCTGAGTACAGGCCTGCTCAGAAATCCTGATGCCTGGAGTCTTGCTTTGCCTGAGCCCGTAACACAAATATTTCAGCAGAGTATTTTCATTGCTCCTCCTTGCGGTTTGTGTGCGCTGTCACAAGCATCTGCTTGCAGAGAGACCCTGAGCATTCACTGAGCATGTCTGCAGGGGTAGGGAGTCTTTAAAAGTTCCTCTAGAAGAGTAAAACCAGCACACAGAGGCTTTTCTGCCATTTGCATTGGAAAGGTGGACTTTGTGGCAGGCAAGAAGCTCGGAGCCGAAGCTCTTCGGGAGGGGCAGGTTCCTGTGTTCTCTGGGATGACCTCTCCCTCGGGTCAGGCCCCCGACCACACGTTAGTCTCTGGAGGCGGCGTCCCGCCATCTGGGTGCTGGCCTGGATTGAGAACTCTGTCTCGTAGTCTGGAGAAACTCATCAGCCTGATGATGCATTTTTGTGTATGTGAACACACACACACTGTTGTATTTATCTGGTTGCAGTGTGGCACCCAGCTTCATGGTGCATTTCCGATTGCTTTGGGGAGATGCAGTGAGTTAAACGTGGCAGCTTGTGAGCAGCGTGCCTTTACTCACACCCAGCCCAGAGGGACAGACCCTCCTGCTCACCGTGGGTCCTCACCGTGGACACTGAGGCCAGGCGTACCCCGTGCGGCTCATCCTCTGGAATGTGCTTCCTTTGGCCTTTGGCATAGGTGAGGGCAAGTTTGTTAGGCTTTGGGAGATGGCTCCAGTCCCATCAGTTTAGTCAGGCATCTGCCCGGTAGTGTGGGAGGACAGATGCCTGTAAGATCTGAGGCTTGAAACCAGATAACAGATATTTAAATGTGAATTTTCTGGTTACAGATATGCCCAGCAGCTAGTGATAGGCACACGAGAAGTTAGACTAGAGAAAACAAGTTGCTTTTAAACTCACCCTTCTCTAGAGCCTTTGTGGTGTCTGAGGCTCTTCTGGAAATTTCTTCTTCTCTGGCTCTGGTGATGTTGCGTCCTCCTGCTTGTTTGTCCAAGCACTGAACAGTTCATGAGCACCTACCATTTTCCAGGGCTTCGCTAATTAAAACAAAAAGCTCTGTCCTCAAGGAGTTTGCAATCTAACGGCGATGGACAGGCAAAGGGTTTGAAGATGCAGGCGGGGAAATGTCTCAATACAGCAGTGCATAGGGTGTCACAGCCTTGGAGCAGGAAGGGCCCCATGAGGTGGCAGGAGCAGGTCAGGGAAGCCTTCTTCCTCCACGCTTTCTGTGGCGCTTTCTCCCGGGCTCCTGGGACTCCCGCTGTCTCCTCTACTCCTCCTTGCTTCAGCGCTGTCCAGAATTCTACCTCTCTCTGGCTCCTTTCTGCCTGCCTTTCCTGCTTTCCCACACTCCTGCCTTTGGTTCTCTCATCTACAGTCATCTATTTATGCCACATCTGCAAGTAGATGGTTTTCAAAGCGGTGCTGACACTACCAGCTTCTCTCTCACCTGCCCCTCAGGTTTCCCCGGCCTGCTGGACCTAGCCCTGAATTTCAGCGGGTCAGGCATCTCCCTCTCCGCCCTGGGGGAGGTGACAGTATGTTTCCATCTCTGTTTCTGCACCCAGTGCTGGTCTCCCCCATGTTTCTTTTCTAGAAGGCCTCAGTATCAACTTTTCATCCTCCAAGGAGCAAGGGAAAGCTGAGACCAGCCCTGTGGGCACCTTGCCCTTCCAGTCTTGTCTATACCTGCCTTCCCAGCAAACCACCACCCTCCCAGCTCTGTCCCTCGTGAGGGCAGTCTGGCCATGGCCATCTCAGGTGCTTGTGTGCAGCTGGACTCTTGGACTTCCTGTTCCTCCTCCTCCCAGTTCCCCTATCCTTCACTGACTCCCGTTTTCCCCAAAGTCAGGGTCTCGCTGTGTTTCGCCTGCTCCAGTGGTAGCAGCTGGCTCCCGAATGAAGTAGGAGCTTCTCTGCCTGGAATTCAGGATCTTGCGGTGTGACCTCAATCTATCTCCCCAGCTGTATCTCCTGTGACTTCCCTCCATGTCCCTTGTGCTCCAGCCAAATCAGATGACTCACTGCTGTCTGAGTACTTCATGCTTCCCAGGCTCCGTGCGCTGGCCCATGCTCCCTCCCCTGTGTGCTGTCTCTTCTCTCATGACTTAGAATTGAAGAAATCCTAAGGGCTCCCCCTCCCCCCGCCATCAGCTTTTCCATAAAACCCATGCCGGTGCCACGCGATCAGATGTGACCTCTCTTTCCTCTGTGCTGTGCTTTACTTTATCTGAGCGTCGTTTGTGTATTTGTCTCCTTCCCTCTGCTGACGGGCTTGCTTCTGGAGGGCAGGAATGTTACCTTGCCATCTAGCACCACACCTTGGAAAGCAAAGGTGTTCAATACAAGTTGACTGAGCTGATCATCTTGTGTCTGCGCCACGGGCCTGGCAGAGTGAGTCCCAGACCCACAAAGGCCGGGTGAATCCTCTGTGGGCCCCACGCTTTGATTCTGTGATACAGGACCAGAAGAGGGACCTTATTTCTGCTTGCCAGGCTGGGCGGGGTGTTTGAAACAGTCACAGAAGCAAAGGCTAATTCCTCTCTTCCTCCAGATGTGGATGAGTGCCTGGAGAACAATGGCGGCTGCCAGCACACCTGTGTCAACGTCATGGGGAGCTACGAGTGCTCCTGCAAGGAGGGCTTTTTCCTGAGTGACAATCAGCACACATGCATTCACCGCTCAGAAGGTACAGTACCTCCGCCCTCCTGGAGGCAGCGGGCAGAGCCACACCTGAGAGTCCAGAGACCCAGTGACTTTAGAGGGGAAGTGAAACATGTAGAAAATCTGGAGCATGGAGGAAGAGGCCAGACCATGCTGCTGGGGAACTGTGGGCAAGTCATTTACCTTCACCTTCCTCACCTGGCAAAGTCAGTGTGTCCATCTGGGGGAGCTCTGAGGTCCTTGCACACTTTCCTATTCTCTGATTCCTACCTGTGAATAGTGTACATTGCAAACAGGGCTAGATGTCTCTGGAGAAATAGGACAGATGATCTGCCAAGTTTTTCAAAAAGGTGTTGAAAACCACAGTACCAGTGCCAGCCTGCCCCTTGCTCTGGTGGGTGGGGAGGGGGCTGGATCCTTTCTGTGGAAACTGGCCATAAATTGCCCTGTTTCCAGCCCCAAGCTAGTTCTAGTCCTGTCCTGGGTTTTGCGTCTTGAAACTCTGAGGGGCAAGAGACCTCTCTCCTCTTTCCCTCTCTCTCCTCTGGGGGCTGCCCACACTGTGGTTTCCTTCACCCATTTGCCATTCCCCATTGCTCCTTCTGGAAATTTGCAGAACTTGATTCTTTTCTGATGGCCTCCTTTTTATACTCTTCGAGTTTACACCTTTTTTATTCCTGTTACTTCACTGGAGTCTTGGGCGGGAGGGACATTAAGGACACATGGCCAATCAGTTTTATTTATTTATTTAAATCAGTTATTTTTAACCGAGTGTCATCCTGTCTCTTA
Organism: Hystrix cristata; assembly: GCA_004026905.1. NCBI lineage: Eukaryota > Metazoa > Chordata > Mammalia > Rodentia > Hystricidae > Hystrix > Hystrix cristata. The sequence continues at coordinate 58,676 of PVJO010004264.1, read as the reverse complement.
AGCCAAAAAGCCACATAATGGTGACTGTGTTTCTCTTGTGGTTGCATCTGCCTGTTACTAGGATAAGTACCCTAAACATTAGACTATTAACTCCTTTTGCCATGTGCTGCTTATTTATTCCCATATCTTAAGAGTGAGGTCATTTTAAGTTCTTGTATTTAATCACAAGTTTGTGGATTTATTGTTTATTGTGGTTCCAGCGACTTTTTAAGAGTTTTTTCATGGAAGATGATTGTGTATCATTTTCTGAGAATGAAGGTTCATATCTTTAGACTAACTGGAAAACCACTTTGTACACGAAGAACTATTGTCAGAAACACCGATGGGGGCCAGCGGGTTTGATAGCTAGCATCACCCCAAGGCTGCTCATTTCCAGCATTTGGGGCCAGGCAGTCTCACACACTGGTTTTAATCACACAGATTTTTTTGTTTTTTTAATCTCATGCTAGATGTGGCCCTTTATAGAGTAGCAGTTGGGTTTCATTTTCCCGCCGGGTTCTCTGGACTGCTTGGTGTGCACTGAAGTCCAAAGTGGGCCGAGCTGGAGGTGGGCATGCATTAAGTCATAGTGCAGAGTGGTCTGTCTCAGATTGCTCAAAGCTGCTCATGCTAATCAGTCTGACTTTCTCCTCTGATGGCTGGTAGGGAGGCGGGGACCTGTGGGTAAAGTCATTGCTTGCACACTCGCAGTATAGATCCTGCCCCTTCACGGGCATCTCTTACCCTTGTACTTCCAGAGCCCTGGCTCAGCCCTTTCTCCCGCCCCCAGGACCCCTTAGACTGATTAGAGACCCAGGCTGTTCACGACAGAGGTAACTACAAATGCAGTTCCTATCTGCAAACTATGTTGTCTAAATTTCCTACTATTCAGACATTCTTGGATCCCCTGAAGAGTATTTAAAATGAACATATTTGTATGGAACTAAAATCCGAATCCAAGAATTCGAGTTGTGGTCTGGAAACGCTCTCTGATTTTCTGTTGCCTTTCAACCTCATTGCTTGGCAGATTCATGTCAGCGCACACCAATAGATATTATGGCGATTTGTGATGGTGACCCCTTCCATCCTAGGGCTTTGGTTCTTCACATAGAACAACCTGTAAACAGTGTTCCTCTAGGACTTCCTCTCTGATGTGTGTATTAAGCTCTCAGAACTTGTATTAAGATAGACTTCAAAATCCACAGCTGATACCCTAAGAACAGTTAAAAGGAGGCAACACCACAAGTTAGTATTTTCTAGCACTGCTGTTGTTTTTAATAATTCTTTACTAAGTGTCCTTCAATACAGAGGACTATAGTAGCAGGTTCGAGAGAAAGCTCAAGCCATTGATGTTTTAAATCCTTAGAGACCCCAAAGCTCTGACAGAAGACTGTGTGTTTTCACCCATGTAATGGGGGCAGGCTGGAAAGAAACGCATTGCGCCCAGCCTGCCTTTGTTCCTATTCATGGGTGCTCAGGCTCTCAAAATGAGCATTTCTCTTTTGTTTTGTCCATGCTGAGAATATTTAGCTGGTGTCGTGCTGCTGGGGCAGGGTAATGGGGAAGGTGTCAGAGTGGTGAGGAAGGCACTGGAGCCCCAACAGGGCCTCTTTTCCATTTTACATAACATTTTTTGGCCCCATTCTCAGGCATGTTTAATTTTCGGTTTCCAGAAATATCCTTCTGTGGCAGCCTGAGCCTGGGGAGTGTCAGCACAGGGCACTTCCGATGTCTCTGAGCCGTTCCCCTTCTGGTGAAGGAACATTCGGAGGTGACTGCCAGGCAGGTCCCAGGAGAGCCAGGGCCCTTGTTGGCCTCTGGCCTCTGGATCAGACACATCTGCTGCCCCAGCGTGGCCTTGTTTTGAGTCAGGTACTCTGAAAAGCTTCCAGCCACCTCTTGAAAAGGAACTTGCATTTTCAGTCATCCAAGCTTCCATTACCTCCTGGTAACTTTAGGCCTAGCCTGAAAGGATAGGGTGTCAGGGGACACCTTCTCTGTTTGTCTGGGTGACATCTAACACATGATTGTTCTTCTTACCAGCTGTTTTTCTTTGTACTGAGGCGTGAACCCAGGACCTTTACACTGAGGTACATCCTCAGCTTTTTTTATTTTTTATTTTGAGACAAGATCTCACTGAGTCACTAAGTGTCCAGGCTGGGCTCACACTTGCAATCCTTCTGCCTCAGCTTCTCAGAGTGCCAGTATTATAGGTGTGCACCGCCACACCTGGCTCCAGCCTGTGTTTCCCTGAAAATAAGATCTAACTGGAAAATAAACCCTAGCTGGTTGTGATCATGGTGATGGCCAGTGTCATGCAGAAGATTATACTTCAGTATTCTCTTGCTTAGTGGTTACTCTGTAATGGCAGGTAAGACAAGGATAGGCTGATTTTTTTGAGGCTAGCATTTTTGATCTCTAGTTTTCAAGGCTGATTATTTTCCAGTTAGGTCTTATTTTGGGGGAAACATGGTATTTCTTTTGTACATCAACTATTCTGAGGAAGTGACGGTCACTTTGCAAGCATCTTAACAGACCTGTAAGCAGAATGAAAAAACAATGAAGATAAAATGACCTGCTTGGGGAGGGTTCTTTCCAGGTATTCCTGCCATCTTTTCTTTGGTATTGTTCCATTTACCCTGCGTGTTCCTGGCATGGTTATTTCAGATGCTGTGTTGACCCAAAGACAAAGTACGTGCCAGGCTTTCTCGGAGGAAGGATGCTATCTCTGCAGGATTTGTGCCCTCCCTGCCATCTCAGTACCAAAGGGCAATGACATCTTCATAACTTACCAGCCAGAGCAGAGAGAGAGCTCTGTATGGTCCCCACACAAACCTTCCTGTGTTACCTGACAGTAGCCCTCACAAGGGCGGAGAATCCCACAGTGTGCAGCAGGGGCTGGAGCAAGGCAGCTTAGGGCTGTCAGAGAAAAAGCAAGGTGGTTTTTGGAGAGACTCGAGAAAGCAGGGGAGGTTTTAGCTTCTACACTGTATTTATTTTGGAATGGGAACGGCATTTGTTTGAGTTGAAACCACTGTTCTGTGATACACAGGTGGATGGTTGAGTGTGAGAGAGGAGACCTGAGATGTCACTAGAGCCTAATGGGATGAGGTTTTAGGGCCACAGTACAGAACAGCTCTGGGTCCTTGGAAAGTTGAATGAAACCTTTTTGCAGTTTAAAACAGTGCTACTTTTGAAATTAGAAAGTATTTTGTTCCTACAGAGTCAATGAGGACCAAGCTCAACTCTCAGGGATGTTTTAGAGTTGGTTTGTACAAATGCCAAGCACCAACATATGCACCAATGCCAGCCTAGCAGGTGTCTTGAGGAACACGAGATCCCTCAGAGGGCTGGTGGGTAGCAAAGCCCCAAGGAACTGCTTCCGAGATGAGGCGGGATGTGATAACCCACAGTGGAGTTTACCTTGCTATTGCTCCATACTTAGATGTGTGTAAAACCATCAGAATCGTAACCACCTGTCTCCTTTCCCACCATCAGTACAAGATTGGGCCTCACACAAACTTAGAGTACACCTAAAAAATCATGCAGCAATTAAAGGGAGCCATATGTATGCAGTCTCTTTCTCTCTCTGTCTTTGTTCTCCTTGTTGTATGACGTTGTCTGTTGGCCACAAAGAGGGGGGACAAGGACCGACAGAGAGTGGTCACATAAGATAGGTCCCTGGGGGGCTGGAGATTTAGCTCAGTGATTAGAGTGCTTGCCTGGCAAGCACAAGGCCCTAAGTTCGATCCCCGGCACCACCAAAAAAAAAAAAAAAAAAAAAAAAAGATAGGTCCCCAGGCAAATGTCTGTGTGGTGATGCCAAAATACAGTAGTTACCTCACTCCTAAAGTGTGGATCTTGTAGGGGTGGAGAGGAGGATTGATGGTTTTTGAAAAAGATCTTTAAGGATATGTAAAAAAAGTTGGGAATCTTCATCATTCTATCTGTGAATTTGCTTAAAAGGATTTCTCTTTTCTTTGCATTCTTGATCAGTAAATAAATAAAAATATAGCAGCGGTAAAAGCCTGGCAGGGGCCTAGGGCAGGAAGATCTAGCCAAGCCTGGGCAGCTTAGCAATTTAGTGAGAATCTGTCTCAACATAAAATTTTAAAAAAGGGTATGGCAGGGCTGGTGATTTAGCTCAGTGGTTAGAGCTTGCCTAGCAAGTGCGAAGCCTTGAGTTTGATGCCTGGCACCAAAAAGCAAAACAAAACAAAATAAAACAACTAAATTGTTAAAAAAAAAAAAAAAGGGCATGGGGATATGGGGATATAGCTCAGTATGAAGGCCCTGGGTTTAACCCCCCCCACCCCCGGCATGCACACACACATCTGAAAACTAGTTCCTGGAGTCAGCAGGCTGATCCACACCCAGCAGAGAGCTCCAGTGTTTTGGGACAGTGCCATCACCTCCTTAGGAGCACTGAGACATCATATCTCTTGGGAGATACAAGAAATCTTTCATGTCTCTGTTTATTGGCCCAGCTGGATTGTAGTAGTTTATTTATTTATTATTTTTCTCGGTACTGGGAATTGAACCTGGGGCTTCACATGTGCTAGGCAAGTGCTGTACCACTGAGCTGCATCCCCAGCTCGTGACATGTTTTTAAAACATGAGGCTAATGGAAGCCCAGGAGGGCAGGTTTGTGGCCCTTCCCATCCCCCAGTCCCTGCACTTTGGGATTCTGTCTGCGGCCTGGTCATCTGCTGCATGCTGCTGTTTTACAGAGGGCCTGAGCTGCATGAATAAGGACCATGGCTGTAGTCACATCTGCAAGGAGGCCCCGAGGGGCAGCGTCGCCTGCGAGTGTAGACCTGGTTTTGAGCTGGCCAAGAACCAGAGAGACTGCATCTGTAAGTAGGAAATAGTGTCGGCCACACTGAGGACAGATACCCCAGAAGCTGCCTTCTATGGCCCAACATCAGAAACACCACTCTGCGGCACAGGGACGCAGCCTCGGGGGCAGCAGCTGACATAGGTGCTGCAGAACAGTAGTCCCCTGTAGGGAAGGGGATAAGATTTATAAGGAATTGATAAAGAGGGAATGAAATTCAGGAATAAACAATGTGAATGTTGGGGGTCAGATCTCCCTGCTCCCATAGCATAAAATCAGATTTCCTCATCTGCCAATCACAGCTCTTTGCTACCTGGTCCCTGCTTCTTTTATAAGCTTCATCTGCCTCCTTTTTACAGACACTAAATTCCTTGCCTCTGAAGAATGCCTCTTATTCCTCTAAGCCTCTTCCAGCCCTCCTCCCTTCCTGGCATGGTGAACACTCACTCACCCTTCAGCATCCCGTCCAACTTCTAATAATGATAAGGATCACAGCTACCTTTTTAAAGACATTTATTATGTGCAAAGGCTTGTCTCAAGACGTAGTACATCCCCTTCAATTCTTACAAGCACTCCCTATGAGCTAAGTGCTATTCACATTTTCAGTTGAGAAAATTGTGGGTAGGGTAAAGGAAAGAGGTCATCCTGGGAGTAACTGGCAGATTCATTTTCAAACTTATGTCTCCCTGACTCCAAAGCTATGTTCAAATCACCACACTGCGCTACCTGAGAATCCTTTCCACAGCCTCGGATGGGAAGCCATTTTGTATTTTGGCTCCCATAACACTTTGTTTATTCCTCAGTCATAGCGCATGGCACTGGATTGAATCGCATGTTTAAATGTCTGTCTTGCCAACTATGAACTGCTCTTGGTCAAGAACCTTATCTTATTTTTGCTTCTCAGTTTTCCCCTGGTGCCTACTGCAGGATGTGCTCAACACACTCTTGTTTAATGCATGGGTGAGTGGAGGTGTATGCAACATGGACACAGCTGCCACACGATTGTGGTAACAAAATTCTAATGGGCAACAGGAAACAGCTAGCAATTAATGGTGTTCCTAAACCACTACTTATGCCAGAGAAAATAGAGGGTTTCCCTTCAGGAACTCTTTCCAAAGCTGTAGGCAGAGATCGTCACAGCTTGCTAGGGATGCTTGTTTATTGAGAGGAACCACTTTCCCAGGGAGAGCCTTCCCTCTGTTGTCTCCATCCTGAAACACAGCGTGGCCTCCAAACTTGCCGACCTAGGGCTGGTGCCACTGTCCTCCTCAAACAACAGGTTCTAACAGGCTCTCACAGCCCCCCAAAGTGAGGCTGCCCCTGAAGGGTTCTGGGGCCTCTTTTCCAATCTCCAGGTCTTCGAAGGACTCCAGGTCCCTCAAGACCACCTGTGGAGCCAGACTCACAGCGCAGCCATTTTCCAGGGACTAACTGCTGGAATAAGAGCATCTATAAAATTCTTTTTAAAAATTTAAATGTTTTTAAGATGTCACTGCTTAAACAGTACTGTTGTAACACTTGAGGAATTAAAAGAGAAAAAAATAAGACCCAGAACCCCACCACATAACTAGTTGTTTCAATTTTTTCTATATTCTGATTTAGTTGTCATTTATACATGCACACAGTTCTTACATATTTACAGTTTTAATCATAGAACAGCTTCTTTCTCACATTGCAAATATGTAATTAGTTCTTTTAAATTAGAAAAACTACGAAGGCCTATGTAAGAATTCAAACACTCCAAAGTGTATAAATATAACATGTAATCTTGCCCTCCCATTTCCTTTGCCAGCGGTAACTCTGTTAACAGTTTGATGAATGGATAGTTTTGGAGTGGGCTTTTTAAATTTATTTTTTGGCCTGTCATCAATGCATTCATACATAGTCTTCATAGTTATTGGTTAATGTTGCATTAATTGTGTGGAGAGTCATCACTTCTTCTGATTACTTCTTTTCTAATGAATCCAGATGGAGGCTAATGAGAGAAATCCTAACATATGTACAAGTTCACTAATGTCAGTTTATTCCAGACATGAAGTGCTACGTATTTCTCAAAGCTACAAGAGAGCTGTGATAACAGGCAGGGCAGTAGCCTACAGTCTTGACATAATTCCTCCTAAACAGACATAATTCCTCTCCCCAAAACACACACACATTTCCATCCTCCTGTGTGACTTTGTTCAAACCTGTATTGCAGCATTTCTACAACTTGTGTTGTGACTATGTAGATATGGAGAGGGTTTGAATGGCATTTATCTCTTTTATGCTTAATGCCCAGCACATACGAGGTGCTCAGATCCTTGCAGAATGAAAAGTCAGAGTCCCTCGGGAGCAAACACAGCCCTGGTTGTGGAAACTTCAGCACATTATGTATTGATTCATTTTGTTTCCAGTGACCTGTAACCATGGAAATGGTGGGTGTCAGCACTCCTGTGAAGACACAGCTGAAGGCCCCGAGTGTAGCTGCCACCCACAGTACAAGTTGCACACGGATGGGAGGAGCTGCCTGGGTGAGTGGTGACCCCACACTGGGTGAAAGCCTGCCTCAGCCTGCCCACCCCAGGGCAAACCTGACCTTTGCCCTGCTCCTCAGTGGGGGCTCTGTGCGTCTGCTCCCTGTGGGAGGGGTCTAGTTTGGGGCGGAGGTCCTGCTCTCCCTCTGAGACCCCAGAAAGCCCTTCTTCCTCCCCTGGATGAGGCTGCTCCTGAGGCTGATATTCTGGAGACTGCCACAACACATCCTAAAGGATCAGGGTGACATGAAGTTAGAACTAGCTGTGCATGATGATGCAGCAGGCTTTCTGTTCAGCTGGAGTAGGCTACGGGTGTTTCTGTCCTGCAGGGCGTGTCCTTCATTAGTTCTCTTTTAGAGGTTTCTAGGCCCAAGGTTGTCTTTGTCCTGATCTAAGGTTCTCGGAGTGGATCTGAAGCTCGTATTCCCTTGTGTCTCTTGGTCAGTGCAATGTGCTTCCAAAGGCTTTTGCATATGGAACATTTATAAGTGTTATAAGAGTTTAATGTGCAGTGTTTCCCACAGAGCTCCACCACGACACGTTTTTATTGAGGGAACAGAGTCACATCTCCCATTGTCCTCACATCTGAGATTCCAGCAGAAGTGGTTATGCGGGGAATGGATAATCTGCCTCATTCAGCCTGGGAATTTGCTTTTCTTACAGAGCGAGAGAACACTGCCCTGGAAGTGACAGAGAGCAATGCCACATTAGTGGCAGACGGGGATAAGCGGGTGAAACGGAGGCTGCTCATGGGTAAGCATCTTTTCTCCCCCCTGGCCACTGCCATTGTCCCTTTCCCTCCAGTGTTGCTGCACTCGGCCCGAACTTGGGGGCCACGTGCCCTCAGACCAGGAGGACCAGCTGCTAAGACAAGTTGTGTGTTCTTCGCCTACTGCTGTTGCGTCGCAGCCATCTGAAACCCCTGGCACTGTGGGAAGGGTGCCTGACGGGCCATCGCGATAATCAGGTTAATGTCCTAGTGCTGCCCCAGATGGCTGAGACTTGGCCAACCACCCTGAGACTCTGTGTCTGTGTCTTCCTTCAAAGTGGGTGTAATAAAATCTACTTCTTTCTTAGGGTTGTTGAGGAGCTCAGTTAAGATAATGATATGCAAAAACTCCCGGAGTCCAGTGCCTGGGACGTAGTGGGTGGCCAGGGAATGTCAGTCCCCTTATGAGAGAGGCATTTTGGGCAGCCTCCAGCCTCGCATGGGGATTCATCTGTTTTGTGTCCACCAAGTTGCCATTTCTGACTCAGCCAGTGTCAGCAGTAGAGGAGATGAATGGAGAAGAGTGGCACTTGGCCATGGGACAGGGGACACTCTGCCAGCAGGCCCGACAGTCGAGCTGGACAGGAGAGAGAAGTAGACACAGTTCCTGAGGGGGTGAGAACCAGACAGATTCTCTGACATTATTTTGGAGACTGTGATGCTAACTAAACAAAACAAATCTCTTGGCAGCTTCTAGATTTAATAGGTAAGATATTGAGCAGTCATTGGTTACCAAGCAGGTAACATTTCTGAGCTCCTTTCTCAATTGTCAAATTAAAATAATACGTATAATTAGTATAAAAAGTTAATTACCAATCAGTTTGTAGTGAAATACATCATTTCCTTATCTCTTGGCTTCCCATTTTTTCATCGTACTTGCCGGAGGCCACAGTTCTCAACTCTCTTAGTTGTTTCTTCTCACTCCTCCTCCCTCATACTCTGAAAAATGAAGTTTGTCCAGCTGTTTCTTGATGTGTCCATTTTAGACAGTGGCTTTTGACTTCCTACTATGGAAGACTAGGTTTCAGCTCTCTCTGCGCCCCTCATCATCACATCATCACACACACACACCCATCATAATCATACCGTCACACACACACACCATCAACATCATCATCAGCCCTCTCTCCTATATCTTTAAAATAGTTTTATCACAATTTAAGTCAATATGACATGTTTACATTATTGTGAGTATGGGTATCTACATATGATTCACCTTAAGTCCTATAACGTACTATAATTATATTTCCTTCGGTTACTTTTCTAAGTATCTCTTACACAGTCTTCTGCAAGTCTCTGGAAGAACTCTCTGAAACCTTTGCCAATGTGCTCAAATACGGCAGGACATTCTCAGCTGAGGTTTCTTCCCTCCGCAGCCTCTTTCGAGGCCTCCCCCTGTCCAAGAGGGGCTGACCCTGGCTGCCAGCTGCTCTCTCCGCTGCCCCTTTCCTAGCGGCCTACAGATTCCCTTCTCTGCTCTCCTGATTTGGTGGGTCTCCTGTCTTGTCCTTTTAAATTTACATAGTGAGTAAGATACAGATTTTACGAAACTTTGCGTGCCTTAAAATGCCTTTACCTTTCATCATTTATTGAGACTTTGGTTCAGTATACAATTCAGAGTATCCATATCAGCATCTGTTGGTTTCATTCTTATTCTTGATCCTTTGCGTGCAATCTGTGAAAGCTCCCTGGAAGTTTTCAGGATCTCTTCGCGATCTGGAATTTCACAATATCCTTTCCTGGAGGGTTTTCCCCACCTGCTGTGCTGAGTGGTCTGCCTTTTCAAGATGGGCACTCAAGTTCCTTGATTCTGAGAAACTTTAGAATATATTTTCTTTACCCTATTTTCTCTGTTTTCTCTGAAACTCCTATTAGTGGGCTGTTATAACTCTGGGATTGGTCCTCCAATTCTCTTTTCTTTTCCTTGTATATTTGTTCTTCTTTCTAGGAGATTTTTCTTCTTCAAATCTTTCTACAAGATTCTTTTTAAATTTCTGCTTTCATATTTTAATTTTTCAAGAATTTTGCTTCTTTTTTTTGTGGTAGGAACCTGTTCCTATTTTTATGGATGCTTTTCTTATCTCCCTGAGGGAATTAATTATAAGATTCTAACTTCTCTTTTTCCCGTGTTATCTGTTTCCTCCAAGTGTCTTTTTCTCTATTTGACTCAATGTATATATTTAATATTCCTAAAATATCTGGTGATTCTTGACTGATTTTTCTTATTTAATAGTAAGATGCTAAAAAGCCAATTGGCTATTCTGTCGGCCAGCGGGCTTCATATCTGAATGATGAGGCAGTGGCTTAGCCCCTTCATTTGAAGGTCCTCAAATGCCAGTATGCATGAGTCTTTTCAATTGGGCAGGTCGGTTTAGCTGGAGAGGAATCCTTCAGTCTCCTCCCTGGGGATAGTGGCTTTGCTGCCAGCATTCTGGGAGCTGAGATAGAGGAAGTGGGTTTGAGATCTTTCTTTCCAGAGGAGAGACTTTTATCTGCCATGCCTCCATATCCTCCTCTGCTATTCCTGAAACCTCTCTGGCCTGGCTTCTCCAGGGCATAAACTTCTCTCTGTAGCCAGAATAGAGAAGGAATAGTCATGTGGCTTTGTGGAGCTAGGGAAGAGTTCTGAGAGTTTACCTGTTTCTCGATCAATCTATTTTTAACTCCATTCTTGTCTTTGCCACTGGGGTAACTCCATACCTTTGATTCCTGGGCCCTTCTGGGATTCTGCAGCTCCACAAGCTTCCCTGTTTTGTTGGCAGCCCCTCTGCAGACCCCTAGGATTTGACTTTCTGTTCTGCTAATTAACTGTTTTTTCTTTCACTTGCCATTTCCAGAACATTTGACGTCCTTTATTTATTGTCTCTTCTTCCAATTTTCTTTATCTTTTTAAATATTATTCTTACTCTTACTTTAGTGAGATTTTGAGAGGAAATAGATAAACATACAGCTGTCATATTTCATCAGAACTAAGCTTGTTTCCCCAGGCTTTAAAACAAGATAGCTATGGAAGTAAATTGATGTTTCTTGATGCCTACGCACTAGCAATTGAATACCTGTTGAATAGCACTCGCTTATTACTTGGAATATCCACATGAAGTGCGGAACTAGAAGGCCATTTGCTTATTGTTTCTTATCTTCAGAGCGGCAGTTTAACAACTGTGGCTTGTTTTACATGCGGTTATGACATGCCCTTTTCTAGTTTCAGGGAAAGTTAAATTTCAAGTAAACTGGCAGTTGTGAGAATGAAGCCAGCAGTCTGAACAAGGGACTGGTTGGGGTGGGCAGTGCTTGCTTTTTGCCATCCTCAGCACCCAGGCTGAGAGAGGGGTCAGGGTTAAGAAGGGAACATTCCCCTGTGCCCTGTTCTGCATGTACTGCCACTGTGGATCAACAGGAAACTTTAGCAGCTTTAAATCTGCCCAGAGTGCGGAACCACTCTGCAGACAGAAAGACATCTTCACCCCTTTGGCCACTGTGACCAGCTTCCTCAGGAAATGTGGATCATTTAGGTGGGTGAGCGGAGCGCCTGCTCCCTCTCTAGCTCACCTGCAGGCGGCAGAGACTTGGTGTGTGGCCAGAAGTACCTCACCGTGCTTTCTGGCTTTCACAAACTTTGTCAAATATTAACAGCTGTACCAGTACTTCTTTGGGAAGCTAACTGTCTTTCCTACCTTGTCAGAGACGTGTGCTGTCAACAATGGAGGCTGTGACCGCACCTGTAAAGACACTTCGACAGGCGTTCACTGCAGTTGTCCGGTTGGATTCACTCTTCAGTTGGATGGGAAGACGTGTAAAGGTAGTGTTCATTGTGTATGTGGGGGGCACCCTGTTGGCAAGGGGACATCGTGCTGCTGACGTGTGAGATGGAGGCAGCTCTTCCCCTCCACATTCGCTGACGGACTCCAGGTCTGCTTATGATTCATATCGATGGGAGCTTTTCCCCTGAGCTAGTGGATGGTTATAATTGAGTCAGCTTAATTAGAGCCATCTTAATTACACTAATGGTTGAGAAGGTCAGCCTCTACAAGCTTCAAATAATCTATTTCAGCCTGTGGCTTTGTTAGAAAAAGGCAGTTCAAGGAAACATTCATTGGCAGGAGATAATATCAACCTGTCATAAATAATAGCCTTGAGATTATTATGGAAATAACAGCCAAGATTATTATCCAAAGAACTAAATGAATAACTGTACCATTAACTTTTACGGATGAAGACAGACCCCAGTGACTCGCTAGTATTTCATGGGCAAGAGTACAAAGGATTAGTTCTTTAGCGTGATAAAAGATAGATAACCAACCAGTTGCCAGATGAAACTGAGAAAAGATAAGATTGAGTGTCAGGAATCATTTAAAAACGTTGAGGCTATTTGATCATTATACAATTTGCCAAAACAAATGCTCTAGTCCCTTACAGTTTTAATCATTAAGCTAGATGAGAAGGTATACTAATGGGAGCTATCTTATCTTGAGCGAGTGCTGCAGGGATGAGAGTATAACAGGCTGTTGCCACTTTTTCCCATCTACTGTTTCCTTAATGCTTGTCAAAAGCATTGGAAGTCAGAGTTCTGAAGATGAGGCCTTTGTCCTTCAAAACTGGTTTAGCCAAGACGAGGAAACCTCGATCAGAAACATCAGCAGACATTCTTAAGTGCCGTTATGGGTCTGGTTCTATTTCAGAGAATAACGAAGGCAGGCAACAGCACTCTGGTGGTTTGTGGGCAGCGAGGCGAGTATCGTTCTTTGATTTGCTGGTGTTTGCCTGTTGCAGATATTGATGAGTGCCAGACCCGAAACGGAGGCTGTGATCATTTCTGCAAAAATACCGTGGGCAGTTTTGACTGCAGCTGCAAGAAAGGATTCAAATTATTAACTGATGAGAAGTCTTGCCAAGGTATGTGCTGAAAACGTAGCTGAGCTGTGGCTCCTAGTGGAAACAGGGAAGATGTTAACCCTGCCTTTACCACCTCCGCCTCGGTAGAGACCAGCTCTCCAGCATTGGAGAGCCACTGATCCAGCCCCAACCCAGGCTTTACTGAGCTCATCCAAGGGGCAGAGTAAAAACACCAGTGGGGCTCGCAGATAAATGTTGCAGATTAAACTGCTAGTGACTAGAGAATACCTCAAAGAGCCCATCTGGTGTGATTACAGCAGAGCTCGCTGCTAGAAACCGACCGGAACACAGACTTCAAGCAGAGTTGCACTGGGGTGTTGAGATTATAAATAATTTTCTTCTTTCTTTCTTTCTTTCTTTTTTTTTTTTTCCAGTGCTGGGGGATGAAATCCAGGGCTTTGTGCATGTTAGGCAAGTGCCGTACCACTGAGCTACATCCTTAGCACTGAGATTATGAATAATTTTTCTCCTTTGATGTTATTGAATTTGTGACAAAACCTGGTGACAAAAATAGGTAATTTAGATAACATACCTTCCTAGCAAAAAGTTGAGGGTCAGTCCATGATCAAGACCATGAACCAGTTGGTGTGTTGTTGGTAGCCCTTTTTTTTTTTAATTAATTTTATTTTAAACCAAGAACATGTATTGGTACATTTTACATACAGTGGTCACATTCATCACATTTATTTTGTACCTGTACATGATGCATCTTGGTTCTCCCCCCTCTTCCCCATCCCTCCCCTCTGTTCCCTCCCTCCCTATTTACAACAGGTTTATTCATAATTTTCCATATTTTCCCTTTCCCTTTTCTTTCCTTTGTTGCTTTTCTGCTTTTCCCCCTTCTGTCTTTCTAGTATTCCTCTCCTTTGTATATTATCTTCCTTTTATATAATATCTATTACACCTCTTTGTCCTTATTTACAGTTATGGTTTCTCATATCAGAGAAACAATTTGATGTGTACTCATGAGTGTCTGATTTATTTCATGGTAGCCCTTTTTTGGGGGTGAGTATTGAGGATTAAACCCAGGACCTCACACTGAGCTATGTCCCCAGCCTATTTTTAATTTTTTTTTTTTATTTTGAGACAGGATCTTGCTATGTTGCAGAAGCTGGCCTCAAATTTGCAATCCTCCTGCTTCAGCCTCGCAATAGGATTGCCCACACTCATTACCACACTTGGGTTTATAGACTCTTTTTTTGATTGACTAGCCTTTGATGCTTGAAGAGAGGAAGGATGGAAGGGCAGGGGGAGATTATGGGAAAGAGATAGTGGTTGGACCCCTGCTCAAATGCATCCTTCCCAAAGTGGGCAGCAAGAGGACATCCCTAGCCAACATCTGGTATTAAAAACTCTTTTGGGTGGCAGAAGGCTGTTTGAGGGCATGTCATTATTATTATGATGTCCTAGTGATATGCAGAAGGAAGCTGTCAGGAAATATAGGTTGTCAACTATTCCTGTTCCATTTCTGGAAATAAGAACTGCTTTACTTATATATATTTTTAGAAATATCTGCATTAAGTAAAAATTAGAATATAAAATCTGATTTCATTCCACATAATAAAGATGCAACATCTTTTTTTTTTTCAGCTTGATGGTCTGAATTAGATTTTTCTTCCCTCTTGGTCTGTTCTTAATACATAATTTGCCAGCCTGTTCAAGTATATTCTTCTTTAAATTCAGTGAGTTAATTCTAGATGATTATTGTGTGGTTTTCTACAGTTTGACTTGGAAAGAAAATCTGCTGTTCCCCATAATGTTTCATAATGTATAGAGCAAGCAAATGCTGTTTAAGCTGTGTAAACACATTAAAAAGGAATTAGGAAAGTGATCTCATTATTTTTGGCAAAGCAAAAGCCCATAGTGCGCAGCCAAAGTCAGCTACTGAACGAGTCTCTTTCTTGGCAAAGGGCTGATATTAATAACAGATTTCACAGAATGGCATCAATTACTAGGGGAGAAACTGACTTTTTCTCATTTTTCACTGATCAGTCGTTGTAGAACAAATATTTGCAGAGAACACATTTGCTGAGGAAAATGCCAAAGTTTCTGGGAAAAGTTAGTGATGAAAAGGTTTTGCAAGAAGTTGCCTTTTTAAAAAAAAAAAGAAATTGCCCTTTTTATTTCACTTTTTCATTCCTCCTGATCCACCCAAACGTTTGCTTTTTATTAATGTAGTTTCTCGTGACACATTTGGTGTCAAAAAAGTGGTCTAGCGATGGTCTAGTTGGCTTCCACTGAATGCCGTCTAGGTCCTGGTTTATCCATTTGGGAAGACAAGTTATAACTGTTAAAACATCCCAAAGGTTTAGAGAGTGAAGTACGAAAATTCTAGTTCACAGGAGAGAGCTGAGGGCCAGACTATGAAAGAAGAAATGATTAGACAGACAAGCACATCCTCCAGAGGCTGGCTTACATGGCCCCGGCTGCTGCCAACGATGCAGCCACTCTGAACCAGGAAGAAGAGGGACACAGAACCAAGCGACTGGCCACGTGGGTGTGGTTGAGAGTTTAGCCACTGAGTTTCGGTACTGAGGATATTAGTGTTTATGCCTTCTTTCAGTGTAGAGGGCAATAAAACCCAGGATTTTAATGCTCACGAGCCTGAAGACTAATTCTGGAAAGATCACAAAGAGATGGGAACCAGATTTACCTCCAATCCAAGTATTTTATCCTTTCATTTCACCATAGCTTAAAAAAATTATGATTACTATTTTACTACTACTACTGCTAAAAATAATAATGAACGATAGTAATAGTAATACAACACTATATAATGCCTAGCTAGCCTTATTACTTATAGTCTGTAAAAATCTGTTTTAGGTGTGTTATCTCATTTGGCTGTGTTTATATAATTTAAATTACTCAGCCCTGCAAATAAGCATGAGTGAGAGAGACTAGTTGAGCTTTAAGGACAGTACAGTTTGCGACACAATTTGGAAATAAGGGCCCCGGCGGAGCGTGTACTTATTGTGGGCTGCTCCACACTTTCTTTGACACAGTGAGCCAGGAGAATGAATACTGTAGCCCTCGTGTGTGTTGTTTTTGTTGTCAGCCAGCGGGTGGTGTGTATTAGGAACCTCTCCATTCTGCCAGAGTTGGCTGCAGTTCCCCTCTCCCTTTGACGATTGCAGATGTGGACGAATGCTCTTTGGATAGGACCTGTGACCACAGCTGCATCAACCACCCTGGCACGTTTGCTTGTGCTTGTGATGAAGGGTACACCCTCTATGGCTTCACCCACTGTGGAGGTGAGCAGACCCCACTATTGGATTGGGAGGTGGGGTGAGTCTGGGTCTAAGGGGAGTAGGGTGGGAGATTTCCCTACATTGGGTGTGAAGGTACATTCCAGTCCTTGCCCAATGATGACAAGTCCTTCCACTCAAGGGAAGCACCTGCTGAAGGATCTGTCCACGCTGATCCCTTTAGCACATCATGTGTGAAACAGAGTGGAGCAGAGCTAAACTCTTGCAGCTGTGGAGTTGTCGCTGACTTTGTCAATGTGGGGCTGTATTCAGGGAATGGGAGGGTCTGTTGGGAGCAGAGACTCGTCAGCTGGACTTCCTAGCGGACTGTCAAGTCGCAGCACTCAGAAGTGTGTCAGGCACCAAGCAATTCCTCAGCCCAGCTGTGCTTACAGGAAAGGTGCTTTCCTTTGCAGCTAGGCTGAAAAGCCTTGGCTTGAGTCCCATGGTGGAGTCTTTCAGCTGGAAGTGGAACTACTGAATATATCTCTCCGCTGTGCTCATTTACAACACCTTCTCATGGCTCACGAGCTTATGGTCAAGCAAGTTGTGACACGAACAGATTTGGTACCAACTAACTCCCAGTCTCCTGACATCAGATTAACCCAGAAATCCTTGAGAATACAGATTCAGATTCCAAGCTGGGCAGAGTGGTTCCTACCTGTACTCTCAGCACCTGGGAAGCTGAGGTAGTAGGATCATGAGTTCAAGGCCAACCCTGGCAATTTAGAGAGACCCACCCTCAAAAAACAAACAAACACACACACACACACACACACACACACACACACACACACACACACTCCACCCCACCCCAAAACAAAACCAGATATGAATTCCAGAGCTTCCAGTCCAGAATGTTTAGGGCCTCCAAGGTAATTCTCAGGATCTGCAGGATTTGGGAGCCACTGGCCAGAATACTTCCTGCCCAATCCTTGTGTCCTGTGCCTCAAGAAGAATGGGTACTGGTGGTGCTCTGATGTTGTTTCCTCTCTTTTGAACTCATCCTTGGCCTGGCTAAAAACATACTCTTCCCAGTTCACCCAGGAAAGGCCAACAAAATGTACGCTGAGTATGAATGTGAATCTGGGTTTAAGTGGAGCCATTTTCCAACCTGGACTCAGTTCCAGGTGGATGGGATCCGTGCAGGCTGCTTCCCCTCTCTGTCCCTTGGCAGACAGGGAGTCGTTCTTCTGTCTGTCTTCCTTGCTGTATGGTCCAGAAGCCTGTACATTAAATTAGAAGTCTGTGCAGTGTCTGAGTTTGGATGCTTGAAAGTAGAGTGAGGTCCCTTCTGAATGTCCTTAATGGGGCAACGTTTGGCCAAGGACGAATTTGAGACCTTGCTGGTGAGGCTCGTGACATCAGGGGGCGGGGTGTGCATTCAGCAGGTGCCAGGCGCATGTCCTGAAGGTGAGGAACACCTTCCCTTTGGTGACTTTCAACTGTGTGACTCCACTGTGGCCCCTTCCTCAGCAGAGGGACAGTGTCAGCCCGTTCAGTTATGTACTGCTGTGACGGGGAAGCGTTTTGTTCCACAGATACCAATGAGTGCAGTGACAACAATGGCGGCTGTCAGCAGGTCTGTGTGAACACAGTGGGCAGCTACGAGTGCCAGTGCCATCCTGGGTACAAACTCCACTGGAACAAAAAGGACTGTGTGGGTAAGGGTGCCCGCCATGGCACAGACTCAGCCAGAGGCCCGAAGCTCTGAGTGCCCCGTGTCCCACTGCGCCCAGTGCCCCTGACTTCCCACTGGGTTCTCCCCGGCAATGGCAGCGGCCAGTCTTCAATTAGTCTAAAAACAGGAGATACTTTCGGGCTCTTTGGCGTTTCCTTCTGTGCTTCTGCGTAGGTGGGAACCTATGTCTGTTTTCCTGGTTGCTTTTCTGCATGAAAAAATAGCATACAAGGAGCTCCGGGAGCTTGGCGGGAAATGAGGCCTGGTGTCGTGTCCTATATGGGTGTCAGCCTCACCTTCTTTTCCCGGGTCCTTTAGTGCATGGGACTCAGCCATTCTTGTCACACTTGGAAATGTCCTTCTCTTTCTGTAAGTGTCTGTGTTTTGTCCTGTCTAGAAGTGAAGGGGTTCCCACCCACTAGTGTGTCGCCCCACGTGTCCCTGCTTTGCAGTAAGAGTGGTGGAGGAGACAGGTGCTTCCTAAGATGTCACTCTGGCATTCGCCTCTCTTCAGGTGAGTGGGGCCCAGTCCCCGGGGGAGGACCCTCATGTCAGGGCAGGGTCTTTCTGGCCAGAAGGTGCTGGATGTTCTCAAAGGGCTCTCTGGTCCTTGAGCAGATACTTCCTGACCACCAGAGGCCCGTGCTTTGAGACCCCGTAGGCTGGGTGTTTTTCTAGCATCATCTGCAGAGTGGCACTGGGGCAATCTTAGCTGCTATCAGAATGGCTCCTAACCTTGCTTATTCATGTGACAATCCATGTTCTGTCTGTTAGGACTGCAAGAGGCCTACTCTGTTACCTGCGGCTCTTCCCCTCTCAGGAACAAACAGCAAACAGCAAATGACTCTGCCTTTGGGGGTAATTACCAAATCTGTGTGTTCTTTCTGGGGCTCACTGTGTTCCATGGCTTCGTTCATGGGGTGCTGTTCTTGGGTGTTAGCTTTATTTTCACCTTTTCTTAATCTTCATGCTGCGAGCATGTGACAAGGTGTTCTGCCTGCACCCTCGGTGCCTGAAATCTGACTTACCCATGTAACCGTCACTCCCGAGAGCCCCTGTGTGCTGTGTTCACCCCGGTGGGCCATCATTCTGGGAGCCAGGGCACCCAGGGCTCCCAAACTCCTGGTACCCCAGAGCATCTCAAAGCCCTGCAGGAGACATGCCTGGGGCACCTGGCATTGATGGAGATAGGCCGAGGCAGAACGGGGGCAGCACGGATTCTGCTGTGAGAAAGAGGCCCAAACCTTTTCCAGTTTGTCAAAAGACTAAGAATGAAATCCAGAGTTTTCAGGAGGTCTCGTCTTCGCAGGCATTACCAACGTCTCAATGAGGCTCATAGTTCATTTTTGTTTTTTGAAACAGGGTCTTATTATGTAGTCCAGGCTGGCCTTAAACTTGTGGTGGTGCCCCTGCCTCAGCCTCCTGAGTGCTGGGATTATAGGCATGTGTTACCACACCTGGCCCATACTACATCTTGATATCCATATAACCCTTACAAGCAAAGCTAGAGACTCAAAGCAAAAGAGCAACTGAGTAGTTAAAATATACCAGCTACCTTGTTATGTGTATTAGCTGATTAAGTCTATACTACATCCTTCTGGGCCAGTTTTTTTTTTTTTTTATCCTCATTAATCAGACAAACTAAGGGTCAGAGGCGAACTAACTTACCAGTAGCTCAGATAAGAAATAGAGGAGCCAGGATTTGAACCCAGGCAGTCTGGGATCAGAGTCTTAGGTATCGTCCTTCTCTGTCCTTTTGCCGGATGTTTGGACCAGCCAGAATGGACATCATGGTCTGTTTCACCAAATCCCTCAGTGATGATTCCTTGGTAGGCTACCCAAGGGTAGACAGGCAAACAGCTAACGGTTAGTTACTCTGTTCTTACTGTGTACTGGGCAGTAAGCTAAATTTTTTTTTTTTTTTGCCTTATCTCCTTTAATCCTCCCAACAGCCTGGTAATATAGATAGTTAATTATGAGACTTAGAAACCAAGATGTATCGTGTACAGGTACAAAATAACCATGTTGATTATGATCATTATGTATAGAATGTACCAATACATGTTCTTGGTAAAAAATAATAAAAAAATTAAAAAAAAAATTATGAGACTTAGGGAGATTAAGGAACTTGCTCAATTTCTCACCACAAGTCAAAGAGCTAGAATTTGTATCTAGGTCATAGGCTCTAGAGCCCAACATATGCTTAAGACTGATTCTAGGAAGAGGTCAGAATTCTGCACAGCAGCCCCTGAAAGTGAGGCCCTCGCTCCCTCCCAACCCTGTGGATCTCACCGCTCCTGGACCCGCAGCTCCCTCAGCGCTGTCCTGCCAGTGCAGGCGTAGGAGAGTCCACTCATCACCATTTCCCTCCACAGTCTTGGCATGCAAATGACCTCACCTTTTATCTCACCATGGAGGCCGTTTGGAGCCCTCTCTTTGTTATATTTGAACACTGGTTCATCTCTCCCTTGCTCCAGGTGTCTGCTCTCTGGGGTAACAGGCACTCCTTTCTTGGTTTCCTGGGCTTAGGCTGTGTGACACTGGCGGTCCCAGCCAATGGATAGCCTGTCATCGCCCACTGGGTGCTTCCCTTCCTTTGCCCCTGAAGATAACTTCTCTCACTTGTTTCTTTCTGAAGATGTCGCCACCATCAGGACAAGTGTAACCTTTAAGCTAAATGATGGCAAGTGTAGTTTGAAAAAGGCTGAGCTGTTTCCTGAGGGTCTGCGACCAGCACTGCCAGGTATGGAATCAGATGGCCGCTGCTTGCCAGCATGTCGGAAGCTGGAGCTTGCCTGCATGTTGGGAAGGGGCTGAGCTAAGCTGGAGGTCCGGGTGGACAGATGGCTGTCCAGCTGACGCAGTCACACTTCAGAATCTGCAGGACTTTGTTTCAGAGGAGGAGGCGCCTGACCAAGCACCCCTGTGTAGTTCTAGGGTGAGACCTCAGGCCTTCCTTCAAGAGGTAGTTGATGAGCTCTGAAGAAATCTGAGTGTGCAGCAATCGTTAAGGGCTTGAGGTGAATTACCAATTTGTGATCATATTGGGTTACATTTTCTAGATCTTAATGTTTGCTTGGAAGATAAGCCAAAGAAATAAAAAGGTTTGGCTCAGAAATGATAACTTTGGTGAACAAAGATGTAATATCTAAAATTCCTGCTGGGTCTAGTTTTTGGAAGCTGTGATTCCATTGGCTTCAGCAAAACAAATGCCATCCAAGAATAACAGGACTTACTGAAATGAGCAGAATCTAACTCTCCTCTCTTCTCCAGCTCACGTTTCCTGTAATGTTTCAGATACTACTTTAGGTGATTCAGTAAATCAGGACGTACTTATTAGGAGGTTTCTTTCCCAGTCTATCCTTAAATAAATCATACGAACAAACATAAAGCTCACTCTACTCACTTTTGATGCCTATTTGTAACCAGCTAAGATCAATTTTGGTTTCTCTGTTTGCTGCTATTAACTGAATGTATTTGGTGAATATTTGATGACAGAAGAAAATGTATTGGTTATACTTGTTACAGTGCTGTAATAGAAAAGGGGACCATAACACTTTGTATATCTAATATAATCCAAAATGTGTGTAAAAAAGTGAAGGAGAAAGAGAAATCTGACTATATCATTAGGAATCCTTATATCTGAATGAGAGGACAATGGATGATTTTAATTTTTTCCACTTTTTCCATAGTCTCCACAGTGAGCATTTATACTTTAAAATCAGGAGGAAAGAGATATTGAAAAATAGGTTGGGCCTGGACTTTATGGGATTGCACCTCTGCTAATATCTTAGGTTTGGTTGTTTGTTTGTTTGTTTGTTTGTTTGTTTTTTGAGACAGGGCTGCCCTATGCAGTTCAGGTTGGCCTTGAACTCACAGCAATCCTGTCTCTCCTTCCTGAGTGCTGGGATTACAGGCTTGAGCCACCATGCCTGGCTTTAATTTCTTAGTTTTGATAAATATGATGTTAAAGTAAGATATTAATATTAAGAGGAGCTGAGTGGAGGACATATTGGAACTCTATACTATTTTAGCAAGTTTCTATAAATTGAAACTTACTTAAAAATAGTTTTTTAGGGGTTGGGGATTTAGTTTAGTGCTAGAGAGCTTGCCTAGCAAGTGCAGGGCCGTGAGTTCAATCCCCAGCACCCCCCCCAATAGTTCTTAAAAAATAGGGATAGGAAAATTGAAAAAAAAAAAAAAGGTTCAGAATGAGTGTCTGTTTAGTTTACAATTTAAAGTTAGCTTTTTGAAAAGGTAAAATATATCTTTGGGGGAAAAATACAGAGAAGAATGAATTCATGTCTTTCCTCTGGTCCCCAATGACCTGTTGTTTTTGAACATCTTTGTGATGTAAAAGAATACCATGCAGATAATTCTTCAATGCAGTAAAGTCAGATTTTAAAACAGAGACTAATTAATTGCGTGGATATGGAGATCTGTTTTTTGGTTTGGGTTAGCAATCATTAGTCACCGGATTCATGGGAAGTCGCTGGGACAGGGGCAACAGCCAAAGTTTCCCTGCACAAAACTTCTGCTGTCATCATAGATGGCATCAGGATATTGTTTGGTTCTGTTGATTCTTTGTGCCGTGTATTGTTCCTGGTGATTTAAAAATGAGACATCACTGTTGATGTGCTTTCCAGCCCTCCCTTCGCGTTGGAATCACACCAAGGTCAGCTCGCTTGAAAGCACGAGTTGGTTTCTTTTCTATCTTTGAGCTCATTCCCTGTTTGAAGACTTCAGCCCCTGCTCAGGCCATCAAAGTCCAGCAGTGAGGACAGGGGCTCACCTTAGCAAGTAGGGAATGCGAACAGCCCCTGCTTCTGCCTCCGCCTAGGTGGCTGGTCAGTTGGAAACACCAGCATTTACCCATGAAAAGAATTTTCAAGAGCGAGATTGTAAAGTTATATAGGAGGCAGTACTGGGTCTTCAAAATGAACATTTCATGGTGCTCCAAGCAGGGGGCTTGCTACATCTCAGCATGTGGAGTTAATCACGCAGTCCCGGGAGAGTTGTTCTAATGAAATGTTTCCTGAGCTCTAGCGAATGTCCCGCTGAGTGCTTTGCCAGGACTTGGCTTCCGATAATTTTGTTTCTTCATACAGAGAAGCACAGCTCAGTAAAAGAGAGCTTCCGCTATGCAAACCTTACATGCAGCTCTGGCAAGCAAGTCCTGGGAGCCCCTGGCCGACCGAGCGCCCCCAAGGAAATGTTTCTCACTGTTGAGTTTGAGCGTGAAACTTACCAAAAGGAGGTGACAGGTTGGTCTGAAAGCCACTATGGTGCCAGGCTTCTCACAGCGTGCTCCTTCTTTCTTTGCCTTTCACTTTTCATCATTCCTGGGAGGGAAAATAATGCAAACACTGAAGTATCTCCTGTTTTTTTTTCATCCCAAACTACCCGAAATTGGTTTGGAACCTGCCCTGGTGGTTTTCTCTGCTTTGCGAAAACTGAAGGCTACCGTTTTGGTCAACAAATATCTGTTTGAATCAAATGCTAGTCCACTGTGATCTCGGGGTGCTGGTGGGTCCCACGGTTGGTCTGGACAGCTGCTCACACTGCGGCCTGACTCCTCCGCACTGCTGTCCCTTTTGTTTCTGCAGCTTCTTGTGATCTGAACTGCATCGCAAAGCGCATGGAGAAACGGATGCGAAAGGCACTCCGCACACTCAGGAAGGCCGCCCACCGGGAGCAGTTTCACCTTCAGCTCTCAGGCCTGGACCTTGATGTGGCTAAAAAGTCTCCCAGAGCGTCCGAGCCGCGGGCAGAGTCCTGTGGAGTGGGCCAGGGCCATGTAGAAAATCAATGTGGTGAGTAGCCCAGGACATTCCTGCGAGAGCCCTGTGGACACTGAAGGTGGCCACCAGCAAGTCTGGGCCATCCGTCTCCAGAGCACTCTCTGGACGCCCTTTCTCTGCTGGTAACTACCATCCTGGTGTCTGTTGTGCTACGGGAGCTCCCAGGAGCTGACTGAGCATCGCTCATCTCCTTCCCCTGGCTCACGGTGGGCACTGAAGTCCATGTTAGTTGAGTTGCAGGACAGAAAGGAGGAGGCAGGGTTGGTGAGAAGAGGGAATGGTACCGTTTAGGGACCTGAGGGACGGTTGTCTTCGGAGCAGCCTCCCCTAGGGCAGGCTGGGTGTGTGAAGCGCCCCAAGCCTTCTCCGCACTCGGTAACCACAGTTCTTGTAGTCACATTGTTCTTTTGAGCACTGGTGGCAATGAACAAATTCCTGTCATAGCTTTGTCCAAAGGCAAAGCTGGGAGCCTCTCAGTTGCCTTGTGAGGTCCCTGAGCTTCAGCCCAAGCCTCTTAGGAGTGCCGCTTCCATGAGATGTTGTGGGTCTCTGTGTGTGTGGTGTGTGGTGTGCATGTGCATTTCAGAGATAACTGTGAGATTCAACACTCTAGCAATATCAGTTCTATTCCTGTGATAAATCCGGCAAGAGGTTCCGGTGTAGTCAGTTTTGAGATCTGTTTGTCATGAGAGACAGTTTAGGGCACTTACTGGAGACTACTTGAAAAGCATCAGATAGGGAAAACTGGGATTCATCTTTGGTACTAATGGTGATTTATTGAGTTCTGTCTGTTAACAAGGGCACTGAGCCTAAGTATGCATAATCTCATTCAATCCTAGTGGTAGCCTTACCAGGTTGGAATGGTTATTTCTGTTTAACAGGTAAGCAGACTGAAGCTTGGAGGGATGTTTTCTTGTTAAGATCTCATTGACAGAGCCAGGTATGGTGGTGCATGCCTATAATCCCAGCACTCTGAGAGGCTGAGACAGGGGAAAACAAGTTCAAGCCCAGCTTGGGCAATTTAGTAAAACTGTGTCTCAAAAAAAAAAAAAAAAATTAAAAGGCTGGAGATATAGCTCACTGTGAAGGCCCTGGGTTCAATACTCTGTACCCCACCCCTGCAAAAAACCAAAAAAACAACAGAAGAACCTTATTGATTATCTAATTCCAAAGCCTGCACTCTTGTCCCAAGTGAGATGAATCGGCTCCTAGGGAGAATATTGCTAATGCCACCATAGGCTACTTCAGGAAATCGAGGCCCAAGGAGAGAGAGACTTGACAGAGGCCTAGTGACCATGACAACCTATGAAGGACACTCTTTGGAGGGCTTTGTCCCCATTGTGCTGTGTGAATGTGTCCCTGGGGTACCTCACATGCTAAATTCGAGTGGATTTGTTCCTAAGTGAGACAATGTGTCTTCCCTCTAATACTAAATGAATTTTGTAGCCCACATGGGACCATATCAGGACTACCCTTTCTGACACAATGTTTGACTTTACAGAGAAAACAGCGTAAGGATTACTAGTGACATTCCTTCTTTCTGCTGGAGGGAGGAAGTGGGTACAAAGAAGGATTGAGTGTGTTAATTAGAAAGGATTTTTAGCTGGCAGGTGCGTGGCCTACTATGTATGAGAATATATGTGTATGTTTACATGTCTTACACTGAGAGTATTAGAACTTCACAAAGACCAGAACTGCTGGTGTTTTCTGAACAAGTCTATGGTACAAGTCTATGGTAGACAAATCTTAGTTCTTTTTTGAAATTATTTTCAGTCTCTGCAGAAAGGAGCCTGCATTAATCTAGTTTTTGTTACTATTATGAAATACCTGAGGCTGAGTAGCTTTATAAAGAAAAGAGGTTTATTTTGGCTTATGGTTCGGGAGGTCCAAGGTCACAGGGCCACATCTGATGATGGTCCTCTTTCTGGCAGAGTCTCAAGGAGGCACAGGGCATCATATGGTAAGAGATGGGGGCGCAGCCAAATGTGTGTCTTCTGATCCCCCACACACTTATTCTTTGGTGAGATGAGATTTCACTGTGTTCCCCAGGCTGGTCTTGAACTCATGGGTTCACATGATCCTCCTACCTCAACATCCTAAGTAGCTGGTGCTACTCTCTCCCTCTTATACACGCACTCGTATTCAATCATGGGGCCTCTACCTCGAAGTCCTTGTCTCATCCATATCACCTCTCACAGACCCAACCTCTAAATATCTTAGTTTTTTCAACTTTCCACCTTCTTAATACCTCACAGTGGGAATCAAATTTCAACACAGCCCTTGGAGAACACACTTAAACCATAGCCACACCATTATAGAACCCCAGAAAAGGGTTTTGAATGATCTAGAAGGGGAAATGAAACCATTATGTTTATCTTTTAAAGTATTTTAATTGCGTTTTTAATTACAAAAGTGGTACATGTTCCAAGTGGTACAGAAATGTATACGGTAAATATGAGAATTCTCCCCACAGTGTCCCAATCTCATTTCCCAGCAGTAACCAAGGCTGTAATTTGTTGGGTATTTTTCACATCTGTTTTTGTGCATCTATAAAAATGAAATTTATTTCTCCAGTAAACATTTATTGAGCTCCTACTCTGTGCCAGGTACCATTCTAGGTGTCAAGAATCCAGCAATGAAATACAAGCAAAAAATCTCAGCCCTCCTGGAGTTTATAATTCCAGAGGGAGATGCCAGGCAGCTGACCCATGAACAAGGACGTGCAGCATGTAGCAGATGGTGGGAGATGGTCGGGGGAGTAGAATAGAAAGCACCCGGGCAAGGTGAGGGGTGAGGAGCAGCCCACTCCCCCAAAATGTGGTCTGTGGTCAGAGAAGGCCTTGTTGCTAATTGTCACTTGGGCAGAGATGCAAAGGTCAGGAGCAAGCAAGCTACGGAGATGTGTGGGGGAAGAGAGTTCCTGGCTGAGGGAACAAACAGCAAACAGAACACCCAGAGGTGTTGGAAGGAAGCCCAGGGGGATGTTAGCCCAGGCGGCGACGCGCAGCAATGACGGGAGAGCAGAAGCAGAGGCCGAATAGCACCAGAAATTGGTGTTGACTCTGACGTTGAGTCTGAATGAGAAAGGAAGAGAGCCAGGGCTTTGCTTGGAGGGGAAATGGTTTTCTAGCTTATGTTAGAAAAGAGCACTTTTTGCTGCTGTGATGAAAATGGGTTCATGTGTGAAGAAACATTTAAAAAAAATGTCAGTACAATTGGAATACTGCTGTCTATTGTTTTTAACCACGCTAATAGGAGAGCTACCTCATTTCTTTTCACTTTCTAATCTATATTTGTTTTAAGACACCAGTTATTTGTTAGCCCTGTCCCTACTGGTGGACGTGAAAGTTATCCCTAATTTTTCTACTAAAACAGTGCTTCTGTGAATATCCTTCTTTGTACACATGTCTATGTTCCCAAAGGATAGACTTGCAGAAGCACAATTGCCAGATCAAAGGCTATCCATTTTTAAACCTAGACACTGCCAAAACAGATGCTACTAAATTGCCCTCCAAGAAAATCATACCAATGTGTACTCCCTCCAGCATTGCATTTCAGTGTTCACTGCCCCACATCCTTGCTAAAAAGATTATCTCAAGTTGTTTTTCCTTGATTATTAGTGGGGGCGAGCATGCTGTCTTAGGTCTGTAGTCACTTGGATTTCTTCTGAGAACAGCCATAGTCGTTGGCCGTTTTTCCATTCACTTGTTTTGTTTTTAATATTGAGACTGTGTCTTGCTAAATTGCTCAGGGTTGCCTCAGACTTGAGATTTCCTGCCTCAGCCTCACAAGTAGCTAGTATTACAGATGTATACCACTATTCCTAGCTTTCCAATATCATTTTTTAGAAAAATAAATTTTAAAGCCCCAAGTTGTGTTAAGGAAAATAATCACTTCCGATCAAATTGAAGATTTTCTTATTGTCATCTGTACATAGGAAAGTCTCATTAATTTGGCATTTGGGGACTTTGGGGACAGTCTGCTCTGCAAATGACCTTTGTACCATCTGTGATCAATTTTAGCAAGATGGCAAAAAAAATTACATTTTACAAGGAACAAATTCATTAAACCACATAGTACTTCATGAAGTCCTTCATGTCTAAAGAAATACTAGGTATGACACAGATTTCTAGCTATTATACTTTCATAATATCAGGTAAAGGATACGTTATTTAAGAAACATACTTGATAATATATTGATTTTTATAGTTGACTGTTCTTAAGACTTGCTGAGATTTTTAAAAGGTACAATCCAGCCAACTGGAAAACTGGGAAATATTTTAGTATCTGGGTTCTTGAGAGACTAAGAAAGCTTCATTTCATTTTTAACAACATTATCTTTGCTCTGCAGCAACCGAGGAAAAGTAATACTACCAGGATTTATCGAGGTAGCACTCTGTCCACTCCATGTGCTTGGGACGAAGCCATGAAACATAATGAGCCGAGGGCCTGTTCTCTGTCATGGTCTAGCAGAGGGAGGGGATATTAAAAAGAAGAAAAGAAAGAGTTCCAGAAGTTTATGTGCTATGAAGATAATAAAACCAAGAGGTTGGGAGGGATAGAAGGGATGCTGTCCTTCGGGTGGTCAGGGATGAGCCAGCCACAGAGCTCTGATGGGGGTGGGACCCTGTGCGGTGAGGGGGCCA
The DNA here is from genome assembly GCA_004026905.1 of Hystrix cristata. Classification (NCBI taxonomy): domain Eukaryota; kingdom Metazoa; phylum Chordata; class Mammalia; order Rodentia; family Hystricidae; genus Hystrix; species Hystrix cristata. The sequence continues at coordinate 30,312 of PVJO010004264.1, read as the reverse complement.
GCAAATGCCAAGGGCCTGCGGCAGGAAGGAGCTGGGCATTTTATTCTTAGTCTTCCAAAACTGAGAAATTATTTGGAATCAAACAGATAGGAATTTTCTGTTTAAGGGAAAGATAAGGTCTGTATTAGCAAGATCGACCTATACTAGACCATAAATCCACATAGGCTGAGTAGGAATTCTTTTAATTAGAAAGATTTAAAAACATCGTTAGTAAAATACTGACATTTATTGAACACTTAGAGTGTGTTCAGCACTGTGCTAAGCACTTGACAGATTTATCTCATTGAGTCCTCATCACAAGTCTGTATCCCATCCTACCCTTTCTACAGATAAGGAAGCAAAGGCATGGGCAGGTACTCATTTTTCCCAGTGTCACCCAGCACGTAAGAGGCAGAGGCAGGATTCAAGTCCAGATTGAACTCAAGAGCCCGAGTTCCAGACTCTTTTGGCCTGCACACCCACAACCGTCTGGAGTGCAGCCTGTGCCTCAGGGCGTCGCCCTCATGCACCCCCGATGGAGCCCCCTGTGGTGGGCGCTGAGGAGCCCTGGAAAAATAAGACACCCTCCCTCCGGGGGCACTTAGCCCTTCCAGGGAAGTGTCAGAAACGCTGAAAGAGAGAAGCCGCAGCTGAGGTTGGAAGGAGGCACAGATGGTGTGTAAGAGGGAGGACCGTGCAGGCAGAGGCACAGACTGGGGAGGCGAGAAGCAGCACGCTGTGCCCAGAGGATCACTGACGGACAAGGGCCACCACACTACATGGGGGCCAGTTGGGAGGTGGGCAGTGAGGCCAGGGAAAGCCATGTCCCAGTCACAGGAGACCTGGGCCTCAGCTTTATCTTCAGGTGACCTGGTGCCATTACAATATTTTATCAGGCAGTGTCCATGTCAGATGTGTGTTGTGGAAAGATCTTCCAAGCAGTAATGCTGAGAGCAGGACTAAAGGCAAAAGGACCGATCTGGGGACTTTTGAGTTACAACTTGACAGACATGGAGACTATGAAGGCAGTAGATGGCGCAGGGAAAAAGTGGCAGATTCTAACACTTAGGAGGAGGGCTGAGCAGCACTTGGTGGTTACATGGAAGAGAAAGCGCAGAGGAAAGCGTGGGGTGAGTGCAGGGGTTCCGTTTGACCTCTCCTCCTGCCTCTTGCTCCCCACGTGGCTCGCAACCCCCAGCTCTGTTTCCTGTGCGTGCGGGAGGCACTGAGACAAACCAGTGAGTCGGGCGAATGTCAGATGAATGTGATCACTGGGGAAGAAATAATCAGAAGAGATTTATAGGATAACAGGAAAAAAAAGGCTCTTGAGAGAGCAGGAGAAAAGATGAAAACTCAGATATAGAAAAGGAGGCTCCAAACTGAACGTCTCCAAAGCATTGAGAGAGGCGTGGGGAGTCCAGTCAGGGAGGTTTTTGAGCCAGCTAGTGAGAGAATGTGAGTGATACAATAGAAAGGAGAATCTGGTAAATGGCTGAGCAGGAAGAACAGCAAGTGGGGGGACCAGTGGGCGATTAGTGCAGTAATCCAGATCAGAGATGGTGAGTGGTGGGGTGCTGGGGGAGGCTGAGGCAGGAGGATCACAAGTTCAAGCCCAGCCTGTGCAACTTAGTAAGACTGTAAAAACATTTCTTAAAAAAGGGATGGGAATATAGCTGAGTATGAAAGCCCCTGGATTCAATCCGCAGTACCACAAAATATTAAGTGTAAAGACAGAGAATGGAAAGAGAAGAGAAGCATTCCCTGGGATGGGTTGAATCTGAGTTGCAACAGGATTGCCAGGCAGAGGTGTGCACAGGCGCTGGGGAGTCTAAGAAATGACATCCATCGCCTCCCCCTGCTTGGACATCAGTGCACACACCTCTGAGCTGCCTCTTGTTGAAATGGGTGGGTGGCCCGTGCTCCTGGGGCCCACACCCCCATCTCAGAGTTCCCGTTCTCTATTAGATCACTGCCAAGAGCACCCAAACCCATCTCCCATCTCCCATCTCAAAAGCCAAACAAACTCTTCATTGATCCCGCCATTCTTGCCAGATCCTGCCTCGTTCCTTTATCCTCTTGCAGAACAAAACTCTTTGAAAGAGTTGTACTGTGCTTCCACACTTCCCATTTTCTCCTCCGTCTGGTTTGCCTGCCAACGTCCCCACTGCAGCTGCTTTGAACAAATTTTCAGTAACCACTATGTTGCCAAATCCCCTCCCCAGTCCTCTCTCCTCACTGGCACCGGTGCTCACTCCCTGCCCTGGAATCTCCTCTTGGGGCCTTCAGACACCATGCGTTTCTGGTTCTCCTTCTACCCTGGGAGCTGCTCCTTTCCAGTCTGAATGCTGGTCCCTCACTTTCTGATCTCCCGCAGCTTAGTGCTCTGCCCTATCCTCTCCGAGGTGACCCCATCCAGTGCCACAGCTTTAAATGTTGCCACATGCTGGTGACTCCCAAATTGCCTTCTCCAACTCATTTCTATTTATTTATTTTAAATTAGTACATGTAAATTTATAATACGTATTGGGAAAAGGGAAGACATTGTTCAAAAAGGAAGGGGGATGAGATAGGAGGGGAAAGGAAGGAAGGGACCCCCCCAAAAAAAAGAATAGAAGGAAAAAAATGGAAACAAAACTTGTAAATGAGGAGGGAAAGAGGGGTTGAAGGAAGGGGAGGGAAAGGGGAACAAACGAAGCACAAGATATATCATGTACAGGTACAAATTCCCTGTGATGAATGTGGTCATTATGTCTATCTAAAATGTACCACTAAAATACAAAAATTTAAAAATTAAAGTCACCAGAGAAAGTTAAAAAAATAAAGTAGTACATATTTGCAATACATAAAGATTACATTCATCTTGGGGAGTTGGTACATATACATAACACATCTTAATTCTTTTTTTATTCCCTTCTTCACCTTATGCTTTTCCTTCCCTCTCCCAACCTCTCTTGGTCACTTCTCATTTGCTAAAGTTCTGTCTCCCTGTTTCCTATTATCTTTTATTTTGCTTTTTAATTATTTATACTTTGGGTTTCTCACGTAAGAGAGAAAATGCAATATTTAAGCTTGTATGTCTGATTTATTTCATTTAACATTATGGTCTCAAGGTGTATCCATTGTCCTACAAATGACTCAAATTTATCTAACTTTATGGCACAGTAGTACTTCATTGTGTATAATACCACTTTTTTTTTTTTTTAGTCCATCTGGCTGTTGATGGACATATAGGCTGCTTCCAAAATTTAGTTATTTTGAGTTGTGCTGCTGTAAATATGGGTGTGCATGTATCACTGTGGTGATGTCTTTAACCCTTTTGGGAAGATACCTAGAAGGGGATTATCTGGGTTGAATGGAATATCTATTTTTACTTTTTTGAGGAGTCTCCCTACTGATTTCCATAGTGATTGTATTAGTCCCAGCTCATTTCTATTTTGAGTTAAGAACTCTATTCCAGAGGTGTTGAACGTTTCTCTCTTACATGCAGAGTAAACATACTTGAATTTATGAATGTTTCCTTATTTGTAAAGTGCATAATTATGTGATTGGCTAGTTATTATGTACATCATAGAAGATAGACTAAGACAAAGATTAAATGAACACAATTGAAAAGTAACTGGCTAGCATTTTAAGGTAAACTCTTTACCTTTTGGCAAGGTTCATTGTTAATAGTGGTTGAAAATTCATTTTCCAAATGGGCCTTTTGTTCATTGCTGCTGCTGTTAGTCAACTCTTGTCAGACCTGACCGAATGGTTCCCATTTCTAGCTCGTGATGTGGTTTGACAAGAGCTGGTTCCAGGACAGCTACAGCCTTCAGTGGTCTTTGCAGGGTTCACTGGAAGCTGCTTGCCATTACGTTGTGGTGCTTACTTCGGCTGAAACTGGATAATGGAGTCAGTACACCTATTTAGCAGGCATTGTTAAACTATAATTCCTCTCAGTACATTGAAAGAAAACGCGCCCATCAGCCCCTCTGCACACTCTGGGTTGTGGGCCGCCTGCCTTGTCTTTCACCTCACATGTACCCTCTGACTCCTGGGGAGGCGGGCTGAGTCTTCACCATAGACGAATCAGTGGGGCTTTGCTTTGTATTTATTAGGTGAAAAGGAATATACATTGATCCAAGAATGTGTTGTCCCCCCACAGTGGATCGTCAATTCTTTCTCTCTGTCTCTCTCTCTGTCTCTCTCTCTCTCTCTCTCTCTCTCTCTCTTCCTCTCTCTTCCTTCTTTCCTTCCTTCCTTCCTGGCACTACTGGGGTTTGAACCCAGGACCTTCATACTGAGCTACACCCCCAGCCCCTTTATATATTTTTTTATTTTGAGACGGAGTCTTGCTAAGTTGTCAAGGCGTGGCTTGAACTTGCAATCCTTGTGCCTTGGACTCCCAGAGTGCTGGGGTTACAGGCATACACCATCACGTCGGGCCATGTTGGATCATTTTATAAGCCCCTGAGGAATAGTACCCTCCCTGGGAGTCAGCAGGCAACCGTGCCTCTCAGTATCAGCATGCAGCTGCCAACAGTAGCAACGGGCACCTCAGACTCCGCGTGTCCTCCTCCTTCCAAACCTGCTTCTCCCTCCTCTCAGTAAATGGCACCTGTGTTTACCCAGTTGCTCGAGCCAAAACCTCAGTCTTCCTGACCTCTCTCTTGCCACGCTCCTTACCCAGTCCACTGGGGCGTCCTGTCACCTCTGCCTTCTAATGCAGTTTTCCCTTTCTCATTGTTACTGTGCTGTTCCAAGCTGCCCTCCTGTCCACAGTCTGAGTGACAGGCTCTCGATGCTCACCTTCCCCTGCCGCTTTCAGTCTGCTCTCTGAGCTTGAAAACATCGTGTCGTTCCCCAGGCAAAACTGGAGTGTGAGCCCCAGTTTCCTTACTGTAGCTGTGAAGAACCCATGTGATCTGGCCCTTGCTTGCTTTTTAAAACGTGCTTCCTATTGCTTGTCCTCTACCACATCTCTGGGCCACAGGCCTTTTGCTGTCCTCATTCCCTTGTGGTCTCTGCCTAAAGGCATTACTCTGCCACCCAAGAAACAGCGCGCACAGCAGCTCCACCCATCACTCTGTCCTCTGCCTTGTTTCCCTTGTCCTCATAACACCACTCACTGCTTGGCGTTCTGCTCTGTTTTTGCTCGTTTGCCTGTTTGCTGTCCATATTCTCCTTGAGAATGAGGGTCCCGCCAGGGCTGCGACATGTCTGTCATCATCTCTACTGCATCCCCAGGTCCTAGAGCGACACTCACCACTATTCCATGTTTAGTGATATTCATGATGAATGAGTGAGTGCCTCTTCCCAGCAGTGACAGAGGAAATCCCAAGGAGAGCTGACTACATTCAAAGAGGGCAAAGTGCAAATCTTTGGGGAAATATTTAAATGGAGGGCAAAAAAGGCACTCCAAAGGAAGCGAGGTTTTTAGCTGCAGTTAACGAGGCATGCAGAGAACGTAGCTCACACTTGGGAACCTGCACGGAAGGCGGCTAGTGGGGCTCATTTCTCTGCCCCAACTAAATGTTTTTCAAATAACAAACCTGAGCACATACTGAAATGCCAGACAGACAATGAAGAATCGACCTCGGCCTAAAAAGGCGCTGTCACTCTTATCCTGAAATAGTCCTTTAAAGGGGGCTCAAACCAGAGCCTGAGGCCACAGCACTGCCCGGGGTGCCACTGCCTCCTGACTGGGACAAAGCGGCACCCCAGGACACCCTGGGAATCTGAGTGGGCTGCTTGTGACTGTCCTTCAGAAGTCAAGGCATGATTCTTAAGAAAACAGTGAAATGCTAGAGAGTGACCCCTTTTATTAGGTTCACCATCGTAGCCACAGAGAGGCCATAGTGTTTGTCCACAGCCTGAAATACTCAAAGGCCACCGTGCTGAAAAGAGGGCAAGGCTTTAGGCCTCTTTCGCCATTAATCCTGGTCCCCGCTGGTCTCCCCCTTTTGCATCAGAAAAGCTTTCTTGTATTTTTGTTTTTTAAGAGGAGGAGAAAACAGCTGTGTGGGATTTGAGAATGGGATTTTAATGGTCACTGAAGATGCACAAAAGCTCTGCTGCAATAGTGAAGTGTTCTGGGGCAATTTCCTCCTTTGTCTGGGCGGCAGCACAAGCTGGCTGCTCAAGGAGAAGAGAGAAGCGACTGGACGGGTGGCCGAGGCCAGATCTCCTGCACATTTGCAAAGAGTACTCTCCAGGCATCCCCTCAGAACACGCAGAGTCAGTTTTTAGCAGTTAGCTCATATTCGCCTCGTGAAAGTAACAAATCTGTTTGGAAGGGGCTTGGCATGGATTATTTCTGAAGGTCTTTCTCTCTGGAAGGCAAATGGAAACCGTGAGTGAGAACTTGAGGTTGTTTATGTGAAAGCGGGCCTTCCACTGTGAGCAAAGTGACCACAGCCCTCTTTTCCAGAGGGCAGCCGGAGGGGCACTTCTCAGCCCTTTGATCAGCTAGGAAATCGCAACAGATGTGTCACATTGTGAGGCCTCTCAAAATGGAACCTTGAAAAAGTTTTGGGGCTTTAAATAGTTCCGAGGAGGAGGGTTAGGGTTAGGGTTGACTCCCTGAGTGCCTGAGCCCATTCGTTACTTGGGTCAGTGAGAACCGGGTCTGGGCTTGTCCTCAGTGGAGGGGACTTATTCTCTGCCAGAGGAGCTGTGACAGCAGCCAACACTGATCTGTCTCTATGTTAGGACTAAGGGTGCTTCCGGGAGCCCAGTCTTCATGAGGGCGCTTTCCCTGGAAGGGAAAACAGCGCTTCCCAAAATGGAAATGACTCTGGGTTTTATTTACTTTTTGCCATGAAGAAGTTATTCTCTTATTTACTGGCCCATTGTAGACCCTGGATAGTCAGGTGGGACACAGTGTGACAGGCATGGCGAATTCCTGGTTCATAATTCAGCCCAGCTTTCCATGAGCCATAGGCTGGAGGCAGAGTGATTATGGAAACCATTACACAGTAGGGCCGCTTTTAGAGAGGAAGTCTGGAATTATAGATTGCTTGCCGCAGATGTATGTGTCCCAGTCATTTCATGTCGTTTGCCAAGAAAGGGAGAGGTAAGTTCACTTTTAATTTTTTAGTTTAAAAAAGATCATAAAATTATGTAAAAATGATACATAACTAATACAAAAAAAGCCAAATGATACCAAAAAAGCATAGAGATTTACATATTAAAGTAGATTTCATTGGTTGTGGCATTTGATTTTAAAAACACTTGAAATGTGGCATGTCTTTGCTAACTGATCCAAAAGCCTCATTTTTTTAAGATTACAGAGTGAATAATGAAGAGACATTTTTATTACTGAAGGTAGACAACTGTGCCATGTTTGATCCTGATTACATATGAAAATTTCATTTGTAGGATAAATGAAAAGAGGTTTCCCCCTTTACAGACATATGGGCAATATAATAGTTAACTTTATCAGGTGATATTTTTCCTATTTTTTGGCAGCGTAAGCATAAAACAGAATATGTTTGTTCCGTTCAAACTCTCCTCACCCCGTAGACAATTCTTGACAAATTCTTGAACTGTGCTTCAACCTGCACTTTTGTTAAATAATCTTTTTCTCCCTTTAAACTCAAAAGCTCTTGATCTTACCATAGGCATATTTCACAGAGTAATTCTGGGACTTTATTTAACCCACATCTGTTGCTCTAAACTGGAGGTAATAAAGCACTTTACTCCTTAGGGTTGTGTTGAGGAAAAAATGAGATAATGTGTGGAATAATGCAATGTATTAATTTCATGACAAACCAAAAACGACGTGTTTTGTACAACCCTTGAGGTCATACCCACCCTAGCCGCCAGAGGGAGTGCTTTTCAAAACCCAGCTGTTGGTCATGTTCCTTTCCCTGCAAAATCAAATCCAAATACCTCGCCCTCAAAAACTGTTGCAGTCCACCCTCGACTTTCCTTTCTTTCCTCTGTTCCCACATGTCTGGTGTGAATCTTTATGATTTGTCCCCTTTTCCACCTGGGGATCTCCTCTTCATCCTTCAGGGCCCAACACAAACATGACCTTCTCTAGAAAGCTTTCCAGGATGCTACAAGCCAGAATTCATTATACCTTCCTCTCTGTTTTTTCAGCTCTAGACCTATGTTCAGTGAGTCAAGTTTTGCCATTATTCTGCTCTGATAGCTCTGTGATTAGGAAGGTCCAGAATTTTTAAAAGTATAAGTTAACTATCAAATGCTTCTGCCTCAAAAATGGGGGGTGGAGATTTAGTTCAGTGGCAGAGCGCTTGCCTAGCAAGCACAAGGCCCTGAGTTCCATCCCCAGCACTGCCCCCCCCACGAAAAAATTAAGACCCCTATGATCCCTGACCTCAAGAAGCTTGTGGTCCAAGGAGAGAGAAACCTGTAAATGCCGCGCACAGAGGTACAGGGATCACAGTAGGGAGGTGTGCATGGGAACCCAGAGGTGGAGCGCACTCTGCATTCACCGGATCTGCATGGGGACTATGTGGTCAGTACCGTTTATTTACCTTCATTCCAGCACTCAAATTGTTCTTCCTCAGCCTCTGTCCCTGTGCTGACCAGATTGTTCCCCCTTTTGGCTAGTCGGTTGCAGGGCTGGGACATATTACGATGGAGCACAAGAGCGCTGCATTTTATGTCCAAATGGAACCTTCCAAAATGATGAAGGACAAGTCACTTGTGAACCATGCCCAAGACCAGAAAATCCTGGGGCCCCGAAGACCTCAGAAGCTTGGAGTGTGTCTGAATGTGGAGGTAAGGGTGCTGGTTGTCCCCTCTTCTCCGGTCTCCAGTATTGTTGTTGAGACATCCCAAGGACTCTGAACGATGCACACCAGACCTCAGGCTTCCTGCCATGAGGTGCCACGTTGGGTTCATCTTTGGTTCTCTACTGCCGACACCCACGCCTGACATACTGGGCCAATGCTCACAAGAGCAAATGAATGAACTCAGGATAAAACACATTGGCAGAAAAGTGTAATGTTGCAATTGCACTCTTTATTCACTCTAACTGTGTATGCTTGAGACCTGTGTGATCACCCGGTCTGTAGGGACAGTTGGAAAGTGTCCACACGTGGAGAACGTAAGTTGATTTTGTTTTCCAGTTTTGGTCTCAAATTTATAGCTTTTTGATTGAAAACAAATGTATCCCTTTGGTTGCTCTGTTAAAATTGGGGCCTCTTCTGTGAAGGGTTTTTAATCATCTCATAAAACTTTAATTTTGAAGCCAAGCTCAGTTAGGTTCTGTGGGCTTCTTTCCTATTTCTTTTATTAAATGTCTTCCTTTTATTAAGTTGGAAAAGGACTGGCCGTATCCACACACTCTGTGGGCTCGAATGGAAGGTATGATCTGAATGGCGATTCCTAACTGGCAGGCACAGCCTCGTGGGCCCCACACTGCCCTGAGGCTGTCCAGTGACTCCCAGCCCAGCCTCAGTCCTCACGGAAGCGACTCCACTCTCAGCTGCAGGGCCATCGCTGGCCTAAAAATCAGATCCTCCCGCTGAGTGGGTCACTCCTATCATGTCTTTGGCCTGCTGTGAAATTCCAGAACTAACTGCAAGGTTGATGAGGGGGGACTCTGGGGTATCAGCTCACATTTCTCACTAACCTTAATATATAGTTATAGCAATAAGAATATTAGTAATAATATTAGGATAATTATAATTAAATAAACAGAATATTTATTAAATACCTTTGCCAGGCATCATACAAGTATACAACATGAATTATTTATGAGGTGGTTATATTACTACAACTTTGTGAGGCTAAAAGGACTTACTGGAGGTCAGACAACCCACAGGTGGAGGACTTGGAGTCAGAATCCACGTCTGCCAGACTCCTCCTTTGGATGTGTGTTCTTTAAATATTGTTCTTTCCACAACTGAGGGTAAAAAGACCATTAAACTAATAGAGGAGAGATGGTAAGGAATACAAGAGACAAAAGATTTTTATAGCATTAGCCAATGACAAGCTAATTCCTAAGGGAATGTGTGCTTTTAGGAATCCTTTTCTTATTGGCTGTTCTTTAGACCTAATTCTGAAAAAAAGTAAATTATTGCTTAAAGTAAATGGCCCCTCTATCAGTGTGGACCAGGACACACTTCGGTACAAGAAGGCATAACTTAGTAAATATAATTGCTGGAACAGGGGAGCTCTTCAGGTCACTCTTTACGTGCCTAGGATGTAATTGGCTGAGCAGAGGTGCAGGGATCTAATCATCAGAGTTATCCAGCGCAGAGGACTGTTTCTGGGGGCTTCTGCATGCCGGAATCCCTGGGAAGCGTGCAGGTCTAAGCCTGCCTGTCCCCAGCGCTTCCTGTGCTGTGCTGCTGTGCTGGGCAGTGCTGTGTGTAAGCCCCAGGCACTTGCTGCCCTACTCGGGGTCAGTGGCAGTGCAGGGCTGACTGTGTGCTTCTCTCACCAGCATGGGAGCTGAGGTGAGCACAGGTTAGCAGGCCTGACGGAGTCTAATCTCCTCTGCAGAGAGGTAGGAAGGGTCTTCCTGGAGCTTTTCTCACCTGGGGTCATCCATCTCCCCAGGTCTGTGCCAACCTGGTGAATATTCTGCAGATGGCTTTGCACCTTGCCAACTCTGCGGCCTGGGCACATTCCAGCCGGAAGTGGGTCGTACTTCCTGCTTCCCCTGTGGAGGAGGCCTCCCCACTAAACATCCAGGAGCCACTTCCTTTCAGGACTGTGAGACCAGAGGTGAGCACTTGGCAGCTTGCCTTTTTCTAGCACTAAGTTTCCTTTTTGAGTTCCATGGTTGTCTTGTGGAGTCGGACCAAACCCAGCCCAGAGGTGCTCTGTATGGTGCCCCAGGCTGGGGTTCAGGCGCTGGTGCAGGGAGTGTCACCTGGGTCCCCACAGCCAGGGCTGACCAAGGCCAGATGGAGGAGGGAGGAGCAGGTTTTGCACGCAGGCTCTTCTCTTCTGGGGCTCCTCCTCCTCAGTGTCCTGGCCTAGAGCCCCCTGCATACCCCCGTGGGTCCTACCCGTTCTCCAGAACCCCACTCCCAGCGCCTCTTCCCAGGGAGCCCAAGTCTCCACCCAGCTCAGTCTGCAGCCCTCAGTGCTCATGCCCCAGCTCGGCCTGAGGACTTCGTGGTGGTCATTGGTCCCCAACTGCATGACCCCCGCGCTGTGGTTTCTCAGTGCCGTGAGCCCCACCCACGCTGGCTGTTTGGGGAAGTAAGTGTGGATGAGCCCCAGATTGGTAGGAAAGCGCCACTTCATTTGGGTATAACAATTGACTTCCCAAACTTTGAAACCTTGTGTTGCATTTGATACGAATACAGTCTTCTTTTTCTCCCTCTGCTCTTTGTCCTCTCCCTGCCCTTCCTTTTCTTTGTCTTCTCTTTGCCACCCCCGCCCCACAGTTCAGTGTTCACCGGGACATTTCTACACCACCACAACTCACCGGTGTATCCGCTGCCCAGCGGGGACGTACCAGCCCGAATTTGGAAAAAATAACTGTGTTTCCTGCCCAGGAAATACTACAACTGACTTCGATGGCTCCACAAACATAACCCAGTGTAAAAGTAGGTGTCGCTCTAAGGCTTTGCACAGTCCTGAGTAAGAGGGTCAGTGTCTGGGTCCGCCTCTGCCGGGGCCAGGTTCATTCAGAGCCGTGCAGAGCCTGGGGCTGGGTCTCCGCGCCTGAAAACAGGGATAAGAACCTTGACCCGGAAGCAGAAGCGGAAGCACTCACCTTTTTTTGTATGGGGTGCTGGGGATCAAACCCAGGGCCTCTTACATATGAAGCGCATCTTCTACCACCAAGCTCCGTCCTGGCCCCTCCCGGCCTGATCCTGGATGCTTCCCCAGGCACACTCAAAACTGAGCCTGCTTAATGTGCCCCTTGAGGGCATTAGTTCACCCCCAATCAGCACCCACTGTTTGAGGACCTGAGGACCTGCTGAGGACATCAGCCTGGCTTTATGCAGAGGGTGGGGCAGCGTGGAGGAGAGCTTCATGCCCAGAGGTGGCTGCAGGGAAGCTCAGGCCCTAGAAAGGGAAAGATGTCCTGGAAGAGACCATTGGGCCTAAGCACAGCAGAGTTGGGAGTCTGGGAAGGAAGGCCTTGAATGCCATGCTAAGTAGTTTGATTTGTATTTTCTAGCAGTGGGGGAGCACTTCATTTAAGGACTTGCTGTGTGGGCCCCCTCCCTTAACCATTATATAAAATTCTCTAGTTAAGGATGGAAGTGAATCTCAGCTAATGTATCTTTAAGATAGAAATCCAAAGAGGCAAGACGGCTTCCCCAAATGGGAGGAGCTTGGAATGAGGAAGGCAGTGAATTGATTGAATTTTATGATTGGAAAGTTGTCTAGTTTTCTCTCTATGCTGATGAAGTCCTTTTAACAGCATCTCTATAAATAGCCATTGATATAGCGGACATGATGGTATGATGGTGTGCGCTTGTAATCCCAGAACTCAGGAGGCTGAGGCAGGAGGATTGCCATGATTTTCAGGCCAGCCTAGGATACATAGTGAGTTGAAGGCCAGTCTGAACTACATAGCGAGATCCAGACTAAAAAGAGCCATCCAGTTTCCCCCAAATACCTGCTATGACAGGGAACTCACTACCTTTTATGATAGCCTAGTCTGTTGATAGGTTATACTTTGGGGAAGTTCACAATGTTAGAAAATTCTTCCATATACCAGGATGACTGTGTTTTCTTGCCTTCCCACTCCCTAGCCCTTGGTGGCTCTTAGAAACTGCCACATGGCTGTTCCTCAGGTGGCCCTTCAGGACTGAGGATGGCTTTTTTTGACGCTGAGGCTATGCCCTCTTCATCTTTTTTTCCAAGAAGGCTGTTTGTTGCTTCTACTAGTAACAATAACTCCCACTTATAATTAGAGAAGAAAAAAAAATCACCCCTTCAATATCTCTTGCACAGGCGTAGCTGGCAATATTAGACAATAAGCTTGAAGGCAAATGACTGTCGCTCTCTCAGTTCCAAACTCCCAGGGCTGCAGGTGACACATGTTGGATGAACGGGGATTTGGTGAATGAAGACAGGCTCGAGGTGGGTTGTGTGTGTGTGTTCACACCCATGCACACTCCTTGCCTTTGGTGCTGGAGGTAAATACCTAGCATACCCAGAAATGACATCTAATTGGAACTCTCTTCTCCACTTAAAATAAAATATGGTTTTGGGCCTGAGAGAGAAAACAACAAAAAAAGATGTTTGTCTTCATCAAAGTTTTTGGTCAAATACTCTTAGAAGCAGTGAGCTCTGTTCTTCCTCTTTGACGGACCTAGAAGTTCTGTCATGGGTTCCCTTGACACTTGATTTTGTAAACAAAATATTGAAAGCTAAATTTGTTCTTTTTGGGGGGTGTGCTGGGCATTGAACTCACAGCCTTGTGCTTGCTAGGCAAGCACTCTGCCACTTCCTCAGCTGCCTAAATTTGTTCTTTTGTTCACTGAGACCTGACCTTAGCTGCTCAGGTTCATGAGAAAATGGTGCTTCAGGAACTCAGGGATGGACTTCTTGCAGGGAGTTCATGTCATTTGACTCCCCAAAGAGGCCCTCATTCTAAGACCGCCTTGTTCAACAAGAGCGTCGTCTCCACCTCCATTCCGCGAGGGCAGTAAGGGGCTGCAGGTCTCAGCTAAGCTGCCAGTGATGACGCAGAGATGAGAGTGCTGTGCCATAACACCTGGAGTTTCCTTTTCCAGACAGAAGATGTGGAGGGGAGCTAGGTGATTTCACAGGATACATTGAATCCCCAAACTACCCAGGCAACTACCCAGCCAACAGCGAGTGCACGTGGACCATCAACCCACCCCCAAAGCGCCGCATCTTGATCGTGGTCCCTGAGATCTTCCTGCCTATAGAGGACGACTGTGGAGACTACCTGGTGATGCGGAAATCCTGTGCGTCTCCCCTCTGCTTTTCCCCTTCTCAGGCCAGCTCGGAAGCCTGCCAGCCTGCTCCTGAGCTTTGAAAGTGAGGAGTAGGCCTAGACTGTCACCCGCGTAGTAAAGCAAAGATGCGACATGAGTTTATAGAGTTGTCAAGAGACAAAATTTAGACTGAAAGTACACATCGAGGCCTCTTGCTGAGCCCAGAGGGAGGGACTTTGCTCGTTGGGCCCTCTCCCCAGGGCACAGTTTGAGCAGCAAGCTTCTGCCGTGCCGGCTCCAGACCCTGCCTCTCCCGGCTAGTGACGTGAAGCCTGGCAACTGGCCAAGGCCAAAGCCATGATCCAGTTGGGAGGGGCCCCTCCTCCTATCCTGATGTGGCCCAGTGGCCACAAGGGGACACAGCCATCCACGTAGCTCAGTGGCAGTGCTGTGAGTGGGCTCATCGCAGCGCACCCTGCTACTTCCACCATCTTGGGCAGATAGTATATGGGCCTCCTGCTCTGCAGTCCCCTCAGCTGGGAAAGCAGGAGAAGGTACCAGTCACTGCCTCTCAAGGGTATTAGGAGGATGGAACATGTTCAGATTTGTAGAGCACTTAAAATAACGTGGCATATGGAGCCACCATATAAGTGTTTGCTGCTCTTATTAGTGGTGGAAATGTCCAAAGTCAGGTGAAGATTTGAGTCCTGACCTCACTGCAGACTGGCTGTGTGGCCCAGGGCCAGTCCTTAATGTCTCTGTGTAGAAGGTAACAATTTTGTACCAACTTGCTGTGGTTGTCAGAGGATTAAATGAGATAAAGTTAAAAAAAAAAAGTCTGTGAGTCTCAGGAAGCATGTAGTAAGTGGCAGTGATTATTATCAGAACAGACTAACTCAGCTCTGGACAGGCGGGACCGTCTCTGCAGCCACTAGTGGGGATTTGACACCCCGGGGCACTTGCTCTTTGCCTAGTTGTGGGTGGGTGAGCGCAGCCTTCACCTGGGTGCACAGTCACCTGCTGACTCTACCCTGGCTCTAGCACTTGCCGCTCTTAGTACACTCAGCGAGGCCTGCAGCGCTCTTGAGCACAGTCTGCACTGTGGTTCAAGTGTCCGAACAGATGAGCATGCACCATCTGCCTGCTCCGTGGCCAGTCTCAAACCCCGCCCCCTCCAACTTCCCTTGGCAGCTTCGTCCAATTCTGTGACAACGTATGAAACCTGCCAGACCTACGAACGCCCCATCGCCTTCACCTCCAGGTCAAAGAAGCTGTGGATTCAATTTAAGTCCAATGAAGGGAACAGCGCCAGAGGATTCCAGGTCCCGTACGTGACATACGACGGTAAGCCGTGTGGCTGTGCTCTGAACAGAGCCTGCTTCTGAGCCAGTTGACTGACTGCTGGCAGGCACACTGCTCAAAAAGGCAGGCAGGCTGCAGGGACAGCGCTGGCTCACAGGGGCTACATTTTAAACAGGCATTTGGGGACGCTCACTGGGATGAAAAGGCACGTTAGAAAATAAAACAAAGTGAGCATGGCTTGGTGGGTAAGAGCACAGGCACTGGAGTCAGTCTGGCTACTATCTCTTCTCTGACTGTACATTGCTTACCATCTCTAAGCCTCATTTTCTTTCCTTTTCTTCCTCGTCCTTTCTTTCCTGCCTCCAGGGCCTCACGCATGCTAAACACACACTCTACACGGACTACCGCTCCAGTCAAGCCTCGTTCTCTTACTGTTTGATGAGGATAATCATTAGATTTAATGTGGGAGTTCCTGAAGGTCTTGGTGCAGTGCCTGGCACATAGTAATTGCTCAATAAATCTTAATTTCTTATGATTGTGGTTTTTATTATATAGAATCCTGATGAAGGGAGAAAGGCCTGAGTTCATTTGCTTGATCTTCAGTGAAAAGAGTGCCCCTTCTGAGCCCCAGGGCCCTACCCAGCTCTGAGAATTGTTTGGCACACATTTATTGGGAGCATAGAATGAATTGAACCTTGTCCTGGAGGACCTCATAATTCACCCAGTGGGGGAAGAATCATCTGTTCGATTATGAACTTACTCATGCACCCAACAAATCTTTAATGAGTCTCTACCATGCCAGGCTTAGGGCCCCCACATTTTGGAGACAGCCTGGTTAGAGACAGGAACACAAAAATGTATGTATGTATTATCATAGATGCTTTGACAGGGCGTGGACAAAGCACTGTGTGAGCACAGAAGCGACAGCAGTTTCTCTGCATGGGCTTTTGGAGGGGACAGAACACTATCTTAAGAGATCTGGGTCTTGAAAGAACATACAGGTTTCAGAGGGTGGGCAGAAAGCAAAGGAAGAACATTCAGGAAGAGTAAATGACTTCAGCCAAAGGTCAGAGTGCCCGGTATGAGTTGGCCGGCGGGCAAGGAACATGGGGCTTAGCAGGGAGAGGAGACTAGAGGGGCAGGCTTGGCTGAGAAGGGCCTCGAGTGCCAAGCTCAGGAGCGCAGCATTTTTAGGCACAGTGACAAAATTAGATGTTTAGAAAGAGCATTCTGTGTCTTTCCTAAAAATACATTGCGTAGTTTATTTCAAACATGAGACAAAAACTAGGAGCATTATTCCTGTTCTGCAGTTTCCTGAAATGTCAGAACCCAAGGCCATTCAGTATCTGACTCCTGGGGACTCAGACCCCTTCCGTGTGGCTCTGCTGAGGGAGACAAAGACTTAGTTGTCCCCTGGGAAGCAGCCACCCAGCAACCTCTTCTCTTTTAGTCACAGAGGGTTCAGGGTAAATGACGGCTGCTCTCATCTCTGCCTTTGAATGCAGGAAAACGGCTTGATTTTCTTAATCAAACAATGAACAGTTGTAACGCGGAGAGATCGTATGTAACCCTGGTGAAGTTCCCGAAAGTGTCTTACATGTGTCACAATTGAAAACTGCTAGGTTGAAACTTTGGCCAAACAGAAGCGCCTCAGGTCTTCACTTGAGTCTGTACAGATATTTCAAGAAAGTTTGACATCTGCTTTCAGATCCCAGAAATTACCTTTAAAAGGTGGGATGAGGCCACTGCAGACAAGCCACCCACCACTGGAGAAAAGTGAAAACCAAAGTCATGGCTAGCAAGTATTGAGCATTATTGAGTATTTCTGAATGCTTCCCCACTGTCTGGTCCTGGGGATTGAACCCAGGCCCACGTGTGTGCCTGGAGCTACATCCCCATCCCCACTTCTTTTCATGTTGATACAGGGTCTTGCTAAATTGCCTAGGCTAGCTTCACACTTGCAATCCTCCTGTCTCAGCTTCCTGAGTAGCTGGGATTACAGGCATGTATCACTGCACCCAGCTTAAAGCACCTTTTAATAGCACATTCCTCACAACCACCCCGTAAGGTAGACACGGGGATTTCCTGATTTTACAGAGCAGGCCACTTGGGCTTAGAAATGTAAGTAGCTAGTCCAAGGTCATAGCATGACAAAGTGGCAGAGCTGGAATTGACCCAGGTCTTTGGGATCCCAGAGCCTGGTTCTTATCTCTAGTGCCTCACTGGTCCTCTGAAGACTGGAGCAAGGGGGGAGACAGTGTGGCTCTTGGGAGACACTTGTTGCGAGGCAGCAGCTGGAAGCATCTGGAGTACTGGCCACCTGCAGCCGTCCTCGGTCACGCCAGTGCAGCAGCCTGCGGGCTTGATGGTAAATGCCCCTCCCAGAGGGGAGCCAGGCCTCTGAGGGGGCACCCTACAACAGAGAGATCAAGGGAGAAAGTAAAATAAAACTTGCACTCTTGTTCATATTTTATGTTCACTAAAATAAAAGGATAAGGAGGAAGACATCACAGTAATGGAGTAGCAATGATAATGTACATATATGAATCGGTAATTAGGGGTATATTATAGTATTAATTTCCATTTACCGTCTCTTGACTGAAAGAAACTTTTTAAGAGCTCCTTCCACACAGTTTCAATGATCTCATAATTTGTGTGGCTTTGTAGTGCATGATATGCATACAGAGAGGCATTTTTAATGTGTCTGGGCTTTGCATATACTTGATTTGAATCATGAGTGTGGGAAACAGGCTGGTCTTTGGGGGTGTGAGGCTTGCGTGTGGAAGATTACTGTGTGCACTGCACTGATGTCTATGTCAGGACCAAGAATTCTGAATGAGAAAGTGAACAGCACCTGCTTCCTTTCCAGCCAAATTCTGCCCAAGCCCCATTCATGTGAAGAGGAGAGGAGGCGGGCTTGGTGGGGAAGAAGCAGGACTATCTTACAGACCAAACACAAGGATGGGCCGAAGGGGCAGGGTGGCGAGGATAAGCAAGGCCATTCTGTTGGCTGTTCTTTCAAGAAGTCTTGCTCATCTGAGGGACAGTGGGGACAGAGGGACAGGCGATGCGGTGGTGCACAGAGCAGGTGGGCATCCGGGATTCTCTGCTCATGGTGTCCTCAGAGTCAGAGTGGCCTGGACCAAGAGCAGCCACCGGAGGGCCCAACTCAAAACCTTGTGGAAATGCAAAGCACAAGCTTGGAAATACTAAACCACAGGACTGCAAAATATGTCCTTTATTCCAACAGAAGACTACCAGGAGCTTATCGAAGACATAGTTCGAGATGGCAGGCTCTATGCATCTGAGAACCACCAGGAAATACTGAAGGTGAGCGCCCGCATCAGGAGGACACAGTGGTGTCCAGAGCTCCCCAAGCACCCTGGGAGAAGGTCTTCCTGCCACATCCCAGCACCTTCTAGACCCCAAGCCTGACCCGGGTCAGTGTTAGACATTCCCAGTCTTACTTACAAACAAACAAACAAAAAACAGGTTTCTGTCTTTTGTGTTGTCAGGTGAAATTATATATTTTTTTAATTTGGAAATTTCTGGAAGGGCAAGGTCAAGGTGCTTATAAATCGAAGCCAGTGAGGCTGGGGATTTAGCTCAGTGGCAGAGCACTTGCCTAGCAGGTGCAAGGCCCTGAGTTCAATACCCAGTAGCCCCCCAAAATAAATAAATAAATTGAAGCCAATGGCATATGTTTTCATATTAATTCTGAATAGTAGAGGACCTGTGGTTTCTTATTTATCCTATAAACCACCAGATTGTAGATACATAATTAGCAGCAAATGATTGCCACATCACTAACCCTATAAATAGTCCCCAAAATTCTTGTGTTACATCTCATCTGATTGAGGGAAAACAGATTTTTACGTACTAAATTTTCTTTTAAAAAGTAATACGGCCAGGCATGGTGACACCTGCTTGTAATCTCAGCACTCTAGGAGGCTGAGGAAGGAGGACTGTAAGTTTGAGCCCAGCTTAGGCAACTTAGCAATTTCGTGAGACCCTGTCCCAACATAAAAAAGGACTGGGAATGTATCTCAGTATGAAAATCCTAGGTTTACTCCCCAACCAGCAAAGAAAAAAAAGTAATGCATACTTATTACAGATAATTGGGAAAAGTGAAAACTGGAAAGGAGATAAAAATTGGAGGAAACAATTTTCACAAAGTGTTTTTCAGCTAATCAACTACTGCCTAATACTGGATCGTTATAGTTCTGCTGGCAAAGTGTCAGAATACTTAAATATTTGGCCTGGTAACAAAAATTCTCTTCTCTTTAGGATAAGAAACTGATCAAGGCTCTGTTTGATGTCCTGGCCCACCCCCAGAACTATTTCAAGTACACAGCCCAGGAGTCCCGAGAGATGTTTCCAAGATCCTTCATCCGGTTGCTACGTTCCAAAGTGTCCAGGTTTTTGAGACCTTACAAATGACTCTGCCCGTGTGCCGCTCAGTACAGATGTTCCACTGTGGGCTTGGTGGGACAGAGCCGTCTGCCTTCTGCATGCCAGTGTGCAGCATGTCGCTGCCTCCAGTATCAGTGACTCGTTAGAGTTCAATTTTTATAGATAATACAGATATTTTGGTAAACTGAACTGGGTTTTTCTTTCCCACCATTGTGGAGTGGACTGAGCCTGGCTTTGAGTGGCCCTGGCTTCTCACTGTGGAGGGCAGGTGTCCTGGCTACAGGGAGGCTGCTGAGCTGGACTTCAGACAATGCAGGTGAGACTCACCTGTCTCAGGTTCCCACTCCTTCTCCAGGGCTCTGTAGTGGAGAGGAGGCTGTAGAAGGGGCTGCTTTGTCTGAAGCTTCAGCTTCTTCCAGCCCAGCCTGCCCTAAGGGAGCCCTCTGAGCTCGTGTGCCGGCTCCTTCTGGGCAGCACAGGTCAGGAGGGAGGTGAGGAGCCCTCCAGGGCCATCCGTCTACACTGAGACTTGACGGGACTCTGGTTCCCCACAGCCTTCTCCAGCCCGTGTACTGTAAATGTGGTCCCAGGACCTTGAGTTCTAAGCAGTGATCATTTAAAAAGTACTGAAAACAAAGAATGCGATAAAAACCTATGCCCTTCGGCAGACATGAACATGTACCCCTGCTGCCCACCTTCCTAATTGCCTGCTGTGCCCTGCAGCCGATGCCTAGAGCTGGCGTCTAGCATGGCTAAGTGCTGCGTTCGGGCTTGGAGCTCAGGTTGGACGTGATCTAAAGGGGGTTGAGAATCATCCATCGTTACAAGACTTCACCATCCCCAAGTCAGTACTGCAAAGGGTCCTCCTTTTGCCAGGGGTTCCCACCACAGAGGTCCGAGGTCCAGGTGGTGCCCTCCTTCAGTACCCTGCAGGGGTAGCACCACTGGGGAAGCCTGCATGGTCTGATGGCAGCGGCCCTGGCGGAAGCAGCTGCGTAGTGGCCTCCCTGTGCCATCTCCCCTTGGTCAGCACAAGGGCGCCTCACCCTCAGTCTCCCCCGTCAACTTGAATTTGCACTGTTACTGAGTTTTCCAACATTTAAATCCCTAGGCAGAATCTCATTGCAGTCCACTGAAAGAGTCCCAGCAACGAGCTGCCATTTCCTGGGAAGGAATGACCACACAGCCACAGTGTCCTGTGATTTTAGTGTCAGTTCACACAATCGATTCTCTACACCAAAGTCCTAAAAAAAAGTTTAACAAGTATTTTTTTAAGAAGGCAAAGTCTATTTCACTATCATTGAACTTGTTTTCAACCTCAGTGTTTCTTTAAAAACTCATTTAATAACAGCAAAATTTTAAAGTCCTAATGAAGCTTTTCATTTTTATTTGGAATGGTCCTAAATGCCCATTTTCAGATTTTTCTTCAAAAGTTTAAGTGTCTTCATTAAAAAATAAATCACTGAAACAAGCATTCGGAATTTGTTATGGTGGAACTTGCCTACTTCGTCTAACCATGAGATGAAAATTCAGATGTGTGGCTGGGGATTTAGCTCAGCAGTTAGAGTGCTTGCCTCACAAGCATAAGGCCCTGACTTTGATCCCCAGAACCAGAAAAAAAAAAAAAGAAAGAAAATTCAGATGTAATAACCCAAATTAGCTATTGGGCTGATGTGCATGGGGACAGGTGGGCTGAGCTGTACTGCCCCATCCAGGGACATTAGTAACTTTGTGCTGTGGAGTGCAAATATATTGCCCATTCCACAAGAAGGCGAGGCTGGGGCATAGTATGGGGCGGGAAGAGGCTGCACAGACCTGGTCACTGTGGGGCCTCCTCTAAGAGCAACCTGTGTTCAGAGCTATGGCCCCCACACCAGCATGAGTCCCCGAGGTCCTTCTGGAGCTTCTTCTCTAGAGCTGTCAGCCACCGTGAGAGTCCCTGTTGGGACAGTGGCTGTGGCCACTATTGTTAGCCACTCCACCAGTCAATGGAGCTGCCCTATTGGAGCTTGTGTTTTGGAAGGAAGAGAGGAGGAATGACTAAATCAGTCCAAAAAGGACCAGCTGGTGCTAAGTGCTATGTTGAAAACTAAAACAGGTTAACATAATAGATGACTGTGTGGCTACTTTAGGTTCAGAAGCTGTAGCTGGCCTCTATAGTGAAACGATGTTTTGACTGAAAACCACCCAGCAAGAAGGAACCAGTCTTGTGAAAATCAGGGCAAAAGCATTCCCAATAGAAGAGAACCAAGGGCAGAGGCTGTGGGCAGAACAAGCCTGTGTGTGCTTCATGGTCTGCGAGAAGGTGGGCGGCACCAGGTGAGGGGAATCCAGAAGGGGGGTTCGGGTTTAGTTCCGAACACACTGTGCAGTGTGGTTGGGGTTAAGAGAGGAGTGAGGTGATCTGGTTTGTGTTTTCAAAGGTAGTGCTGGCTCCTGTTTGGATGGACTTTAGGAAGCGGGCCTGGGGGCAGAGAGAGCTGGGAACTGGCCGTTGCCACAGACCAGGCACTTGTGCTGGTGGGAAGTGAGGGTCTGGATGAGGTGGCGGAGTGGAGAGGAGAGAGGTAAGGTTCTGGATGTGTTTCAGGGCTGAGTCAACAGAATTTGCTGATGAGGGTTGGACGGAAGCGGTGAGGGAAAGACAGCAGTCAAGGATGATTCCTATTTGCTTGAGCAACTGCAAGATGGAACAGGAACAGGTTTTAGAATTGTCCTCAAATTCTTTGAAGTTCTTTCCAAAGAAAGTCAGAGCCCATGAGCCCGCCTCTTGACTCAGCTCTGTGATGGCTGGATTGACAGACTATGGCTGGATTAATGCTTTGCCACCTTCCAGGCTTACGACTTTAGACGCTAGCAGTTTCTGCTTCATCTCCTTGGGATACTTGCACATGGGACTCAGTCAGCAGGCACTGAGGAAGGCACAACCACTCGGCGATAGGAACCTCATCCCTGCCCCACGGGCCAGCAAGAGCGTCTGGAGGACAGCCGCAAAACTGGCCACTCTGTGCATGAGCCCCAAGCCGAGCTGCCCCAGCTAATACTTCATAGAGCAGGCCCCGTAGAGCCACCTGAAAACTATAGGTGTATAAGCAAGATTAAGGATACTGCTGGGTGTGGTAGCACATACCTTAATCCCAGCACTCAGGAGGCTGAGGCAGGAGTATCATCATGAGTTTGAGGCCAGCCTGAAATAATGCGACCCTGTCTCAAGAAACCAAACCAAACCAAACTAACAATGTTTAGGTAGGATACAAAAAAATATACAGCAAGGAGACAAGAAAAAATTGTACTTTTAGGAAAAACTGTAGTTTTAAGAAAATTTTTCTTAAAGGGATGTAAAGATTACCCAAGGTTGCAATGCATTTTTCCCTTCCAAGAAACCCATTTAAAAAAAAATTCCTAAAGGTCTTTAAAGTGCAATAAGCCTGTAAACTGGTGGCATGCTTTTCACCTGTAAATTGCCCTTCCTCCCACACGCTCCATCCTAGGGAAGCAGGATGCGAAAATGATTTACATTCAAACATAGCCCATCAGATGGGTGACCTGACAGGTTGTCCTAGCTCACCCATCTCGAAGATATGCTCAGGATCACACGAGTATATCCAGTTCCAGACTATAATATGCCTCTCTCTCGAGGGCCCACACCCTATTCCCTCTGAGTGTGTACTTTAAAAATTTTGCCTAATAAATCCCTTATGCTTCTCACTGATGCACCTTGAAAATGCCACTTCCATGGTGGAAGACAGCAAACCTACAACCTACCCTGTGGGTGGGGTGAGTTGAAGTCCCCATCTCTTCTCTGGGGGACCTCCTCACACCCTATCTGGTGACAAGATGATTGCTTTAAATTACTAGATTTGGGAGTGATTTCTTATAGAGTAATAGGGCAGTGGAAAGGGAGAGGAGATTGAGAATTCTGTGTTGACTCGTCTGGGTTCAAGGTACCCATTAGCCATTCGTGTAGAGAGTTCAACTAGGCAAGTGGTCATTGAAGCCCCAGGAAGGATCAGGGTTGGAATTGAAGTTTTAATGTCACAGAATAAAGATATGAACTTTTCCCAGGTTAAGGTCACCTGGGAAATGTACAGTAGTCCTCTCCCCTGTACTTGCCAGATCAACTGTGGTCCCAAAATATTAAATGGAAAATTCTGGGAAAAATTCATAAGTTTAAATAACTTTTAATATAGTATATTGTTATAACTGTTCTATTTTATTATTGTTAATCTCTTACTGTACCTGATTTATATTTTTCAGTTTTTCTTCTTTATTATACATATTTACATTACATGGTTACATTCCTTGTGGGGAGTTGCTACATGATACATAACGAACATATCTCAATTCTTTTTTCCTCCCTGTTTCTCTCTGTCCTCTCCCTTCCCTCCATCTCTTGAGCTCCTTCATATCTGAAAAAGCTCTTATCTTCCTACTTCCTATTATCTATCTTTTATTTCGCTCTCTGAATTTTTGGTTTCTTATATAAGAGAAACCACGTGATAGTTAAGCTTGCAGTACATAATGATTACATTCATTGTTTTGAGTTGGTACGTGTACATAACACATTTTAATTCTTTTTACATCCCCTTCCCTTCCTCCCCCCTCTATCCCTTCCCATTTGCAAAACTGCGCCTAATTTATAAAGAAAAGTATATTATAGGTGTCTACGTACAGGAAAAAAACTGTACAAGGGGTTCAGGACGAGCCGTGGTTTCTGACATCCATGGGCCATCTTGGAACACATCCCCAGGACAAGGGGGACGTACTGTTTGTGGATGAAGGACCCCAGAGCTCTGAACTCTGGGATTCCCGGGTGGGCGGCACAGGGACCAGGACCAGGAGCTGATCCTCCGGGAGACTGGAAGAGGCCTCCGCCTTCCCCGCTGGAACGCCGGTTCTGCGGGGAGCTCTGAGCGGGGTGGCTCTGCGCGTCCTCCCTTCCAGCTGTGGTATTGTTCTTCAGCACTCACCGAAGAGCTGCGTCTGTGGGTTTAGCAAATTCCCCTTGAGTTTCCGACGTCAATGAGAGAGTGTTTGCTTTTTCACACCAACAGATGATTATCTTCACTTTGGAAAATTGCTTCCCCTGACTCATCCTGTAGCTGCGAAGTGCGGCGTCTCTAGGCGCTCTCTGGATTTAGGTTTGCAGGTGATTTTAAAATGTCATGCGGGAACTCGGGAAAGGCGGCGGCGGCTGCACAGAGCCCAGCAGGGATTCATTTGCCCTCTGGCAGGTCTTTGGGGGAAGATGGACCCGCGCTGTCGCCTGCCGCAGACGCTGCAGCTGGGTACGGCACTGGGAAAGCCAGGCCCCTGCCAGGCCTCTGCCAGGCCCCTGCCAGGCCCAGCTGCAACCGTCTGGACCCAGAAATGATGCATAATTAGGACTGATCCGAGAGCAATACCCAGGTCTACACCACCCCCAGCCACGTTTGGGGGGCAAATGGATCAGCTGAGGCTGAGTAAGGTTGCTCTTCCACAGTGCAGAAAGCCCAGTCGCCCTTGGCCCTCCCGCTAGGCAAGCCGTCGCTGCCTCCGGATTCAGGTCTCAGAGAGGCCAGTAGGAAGCCAGCCACAGGAACTCGGAGACCTCGAGAGCTCCCAGTCTGTGACCAGCTCCCGCTCCAGGGGCTGGCAAGCCCATCTTCTCCCTTGGGCTGCCTTCAAGCAACCCGGATGGTTCCGCTGGAGACCGTCCTCGGGGGACTGTGGGCGCAGCGAAGCCAGGGGTACAACCACAGACATAACTGCACGACAGGGATCTCTTTCCAGAAAACACAACCGGATCAAAATAGATGTAGAAAATGAAACTAACTCCCAGGCAGGATTCTCTAGTCAAATAAAAGGGATATAAATTAAGCTCACCTAACTGCAAGCGATGACAATAACTCAGTACCGCTTGGTTTTCAGGTTATTTCATAAGGGAAATGTAAAGAGAATTGTAATTCTTAGTTACTAATAATTCTTTGTTATGTATTTGCTCACTGATTTATGTGACATGTATTTATGGAGTGCTACTAGGCCTTGTAGAGCTATACATTGGAGGAGCTGTGAGCAAAAGAAAACGTCCCCTGCCCTTGTGGAATTTAGGTTTCAGTGGGGAGAGACAGAAATAAGCAAATAAACATATAATGCAAAGTCAGGTAGTGACAAATGTTATAAAAATAGCAGATTTTGTCAGGCAATGTGGTATACGCCTGTAATTCCAGCTACTAGGGAAGCTGAGGCAAGAGGATCCCAAGTTGAAGCCCAGCATAGGCAGCTTAACAAGACCTTATCTCAAGATAAAAAATAGAAAGTACTGGAGATGTGGCTCTATGCTTCCTGGATTCAATCCCTAGTGATGAAAAACAAAACAACCAAATCAAAACAAAAATAGAAAGTTCAAAGGCAGTGAGGAGATGGCCGGAGCGGCTATTCAGACAGGATCCAGGCCCCTTCAAGGGCGCTGCCTCCTCAAAACAAGCCTGGCAACCCCTGGCCTGGCCGGCTCCTTCCCCCAGCAAGAACTTGGCATTTCGCTGACCAAGTCGCCAAGTGAGGAACAAGCAGTTACCAGAGCAGGCGCCACCTAGAGGTGGTAAATAGAGTTGGCCTGCATTTCAGTGGCCCACGACTGCTTGGCATTGAAATACCCCTAAATCAAAACGAGATGTCAGGGCGCTGGGGCGAGGGCTGTCATTTGATAACGGATTGACTACATGTAGGTTGACACAGCTCAAGGAGTGTATCTGTTTAGATGTTTTCTTTCTTCTGGCCTAAAAACCAATGATCAAGGAGGAAGTACTCAGCAGTCTCCACTGGGCTCCGTCCCAGTCCCCCACTATGCTGTTTTTCACCCTCATTTTTTTGAGGGAAGAGGAATTGTCTTGGGCCACATATAAAATATGTAATACAGTATGTTAATGTCTATATGTAACAAAATTTTAAAAAAATTTGGTGAAAGTTTAAGAATATATAACATTAAATAAAATATAAATAATAATTATAACAAATAATTATAAATGAATACTTATTATAATATTAAAGTAGTATTTCATTTAACATTACAATGGTAATAAAAACCTTAAACATTATTTTTAGGGTATTTCAAACTACCAACGATTCTTTGAAACACACACATACACACACACACACATACCCCATATTCATTTATCCATTTTTAGGGTGTAAACACTAGGGTAGGCCAGAAACATACTGCTGAGATGAGGGGGAAAGAAGTTAAAAGGATGGTGGGGGGGAACTCCCCAAACTGCTCCCTTGTGTGATGTTTCAGACTTCCAGTCCAAGGAGAACCCTCCTGATTTGTTCTCTGACTCTACATTCTTTCCTGTCTTTTCCCTACAAGATGCCAAAAGGGGAAATACAAACCTACCTCGACTCTGAGCTTCAGTGGCAGCTTTGCCTCACTGCGGGCTTCAAGGTTGAACAGAACCAACAGTTCCTGAGCAGGAACTGGGATGGATGCGGCAGAGAGGACAGAGCCCAGTGGCGTGTAACACAACCAAGTGCAGCAGAAGAGTGTGGCAATGAAGAGAGCTGGCCAGGCCTGCTGTCCTCACCCTCCACAACCTGAGGTGGCCCACCGCGTGTGACCACAAATCCATCATCATCACAGGTGCCGATACGGTTGCCTGTGTGTGACCCCGGGTCATGGCATAAAACTGCACTGAGTAGCAAGACAGTAATAGCAGCAGAGTAGAAATGTGTGCCAGGTACCAGGCAGCTGTCTGTAGCCACTTCTGGGACCTTAACTGCAGTTCTAAGTACAAACATGTGTACAAGAGAAGGAGGCTAGGTAAACCTTCACTCAGGGCTCCCCAGGAGGAAGAGGGGTAACTCAAGCAGCGTTGATTGCCCTAATGTTCCTGGTGTGCTTTTCTGAAAATATATCATCTCTGTTGATCACAGTGAAGTGTTCCTTCTCTGTGACTTAGGGTTCATCGTGCTCATTCTGTCCAAGACGCCCATTATGTCCTCTTCAATACCAGGATTTGTACCCTGATCCTTCTACCTATTAGCTAGGTGACCTGGTACAAGTTACTTAACTTCCTCAGCATCTTCCTATGCTAAATTAAGATAATGGTAGTACCTACCAGCTAGGTTGCTTGTGAAAACTAAATGAATTTATATATGAGAAACTCTTAAAACATTGCCTGGCCTGCAGTAAGGGCTCAATAAATATTAACTATTATCATCACTTTCATTGTTACCTTCCATTTCTCAAGACTTGGGATGTTCAACCCAAGATATAGTCTTCTTTTGGAGGAAGGGTTCCAGGGGAACTAGGGATCAAACCCAGAGCCTTCACTGAGCTACATCTCCAGCTCTTTTTGTTTCTTATTTTTGAGACAGGGTCTTGCTAAATCACTAAGTTGCCCAGGTTGGACTTGAACTTGCAAATCTCCCACATCAGCCTCCCAGAGTGCTGGGATCATAGGCCTGTACAACCATAGCTGGTCCCAAGCTACTTTCATTTAACAAGGTCCATGCTCCTATGGTTTCTCTCATTGCACTGAAATGGAATATTCTATAGTTACAGGTTTCCTAGTGGGATGAGATGTAGCAACAGAAGAGAGCTGCAGCAGAAATGAAAGGCCTGATTTGGAGTATCACACGAGACCTTCTGAAAACGGATCCTCCTGTATTTGTCAGCTTCTCAATCACCATAACCAAAAGAACAAAGCAGAAAAGGTTTATTCGGCTCACAGTTTCAGAGGTTTCAGTCCATGGTCAACTGGCTTCAAGGCAGAAACAGCCTGGCAGAGGAAAGCTGCTCACCTTATTGCAGCCAGGAAGCAAAGCAGCGGGGGAGCCAGAGAGGGGAAGGGGCTGGGGACAGGAAGTACCCTTCAAAGGCATGCCCCACCCTGGGCCACACCTCTCAACAGCCCATTTAACTATGAACTCATCAATGGACTAATCCATTGATGAAGTTAGTGCCTTCATGATCCAATCACCTCTCAGAGACCACCTCAGACTACTGATCCATTGGGAATAAAGCCCTCGGTACCTGAGCCTTTGGGGAGACACTTCGTATTTAAATCATAACACCTCCTGAGCTGGGAAGGTGAAATGAACCCCTCTGTCTCCTGAGACAGCTACTCTCAGATCAAGAACATCACACACACAAGGGCACACACAAAGAGGCTGGTCAGTCCTTCATCTTGCTTCATGTTCAACCCTTAGCCCCAGTACATGAGAATGGTGATCCGTTTTCATGCTGAGCCTGGAGTGACACATTCTCCAAAACTGCCTACTTTAAAATTGATGTTTCTAGAATGACCAAACTTTTGGATCCAGGAAGGCCAAATAGGCAAGTAAGGCCAGTGAAGATATTCACTTTAGCAGGACAAGAGTCATTTACTTGAACATGTGTGGGACGTGAGGACACAGGCCCGGCCACAGTGGGTCTGACCACTATGCAGCATGTGCTTGAGAGGGTACAGAACTCAAAGTGCGGGGTGCTGATGGAGTGTACACAGCCCCCAAAGAGAGAATTTCATCTCTGTAAAAATGACGCAGAGGGGAGAAAAGTCAGTAATCACACAGCGGAGAAATCAGGCAACAGCATGACCAGACAAGCAGAATTAACATCTCTAACAAAGGACAGATGGATATCATGTGACTCCAGATGTGATGCCCCAAGAACAAAACATCCCCTATAACACACTCAGGTCAAGAATCCGTAACCTAGATCTAAATACAAGGAAACATCAACAAACATAAAATGAGGAATGCTCTATAAAAGAGGGAAAAATAAAAAGAGGGGGGGAGTTGAAAAACAAACTAACTCATATATCAGTGAAATTACAATCATTTGTGTTTAAAAAGACACCATCAGGAAAGTGGAAAGGCAACCAACCCACAGAATGGGAGAAACTTCACAAACCATATATCTGAGAAGGAATTTATTGCTAGACTATAGAAAGAACATAACTCAATTTTAAAATGAGCAAAAGATCTGAATAGATATTTCTCCAAGGAAGATAAATAAATGGCCAATAAACTCCTGGAAAGCTGCTCAGCATCATTAGCATGAGGGAAATGCAAATCAAAATGAGATACCACCTTACCTCCACTGGGATGGTAGAGTGAAAAAAACAATAATAACAACTGTTCGCTAGAATGTGGAGAAATTGCAGCCCTCTTATGCTGTACTAGAGAGGTAGAATGGTGCAGCCACTTTGAAGAACAGTCTGTTAGCTTCTCAAAGCATCAAATGTATAGGTACCAGGGCGCCCAGCAATTCTACTCGCAGAGAAATGAAAATGTAATGCACAGAAAAGCTGATACATGAATGTCATAGCAGCATTAGTCATAATAGCTAAGGGATGGAAACAACTCAAATATCCATCAACTGATTCGTGGCTAAACAAAATGTGGCACATCCATACAATGAATATCACCTGCCCATAATGAGGTATGATACACGCTACAATATGGACAAGCTTTGAGAAACATTATGGTAAGGGAAAGAAGTCACCCACAAAAGACCACACATTGCGTGACTCGGGTTATATAAAATGTCCAGGATAGGCAAATCCATAGACACGGAAAGTAGATTACAGTATGTCTAAGGCAGGAGAATTTGGGAGAAAATGTAGAATGACCACTAATGGGTATGGTGTTTCTTTTTGGGAGATGAAAAAAATTTAGTTGGTAGGGTGAAGGTTGTACAGCTCTTGAACATATTTTGAAACCGCTGAATTTAAGTGAGTGAATTGTATGGTACGTGCATTATATCACAATAAAACAGTAGGGGGAGAGTGTATTTTTC